>WTSP01027124.1:0-28741 GCA_025331215.1 Actenoides lindsayi | reverse complement strand
GAGTTGTTCAAGCCCATGAGGTGCTCATTTAATATTTTCTCTGAGCACTGCTGGTGTTAATTGCAATTCCCAGCACTAGAACACACAGACAATTGCTGCAATGAAGTTTCCCATGAACCTTACTGAATTTCCAACAAGGGGTTTGGGGAATAAAGATTTAAAAATCCTCTGGGCTCAGAAAAATCACAATCAAGGCAAGGAAACATCTTCCATTGTTGCTACACATTTGTTAACATGTCATTCCACACAAAATCAATACAACCCAAATTGTTTCTACCAAAACCACAAAGGAACAATGGTCCAGGAGCTGCAGCCTACCTAGAGGGTTTTTTTAATCACCCCACTGAGGTATAAAACAAACACTTTTCCTCTGCCTCCCTATTTATTCTGAACAATATTTGTCCAAGAAGAGCTGAAACTTATCTCCAGGAAGTTTGCAGAGGAAAGATAGCAAAGAGAGAATCAAGGAAAGCATTTTGAATAGTCCAGGCAAAGATGGCAAAGCAACAACATCATCTTCATCTCAGCTTGCTTGCGCAGCCTGACAATCAACACCTTATTATGCAGTCCTAACATTTCTCTGCAATTTAAACAAGGCATCAGTAATGGTGTGTGTTCTTCAAGGTCACTTTCTGGAGAGCTGTCTTTAGCCCCGTGGTCGGTAGCTATTTAGGAATAAAAATGACAATTTCACTAAAGCAAATTACATCCTGGAAGTATAATACACTTCAGCAAGTGCAGTGGCAATGATCAGATGTGAGATCCAGCTTGGAATACATTAACTTTTCCTGTATATAAAGTAGGTTTCTGGGATCCAGAAACATTCCAGTGTAGTCCTCAAAGAAACAGAGACCCCCCTCGCCCCCTTCCCCCTTCATTTCTCTCCAGGTACATGGATTCATAATTACAGTCCATTTAGAAAAACAATCTCTTGCTGCTGTATCTGGATACATCAGCCTAGTTAAGAGTGTATTTGCTTGGAGGTTCTTTACCTTGCAAAAAGAACTTCATCTCTGCCACAGACTGGGAAATTGTACATTCTGCACATAAAAAGCTCCTTTAACCTATCATGGAATTCCCATTATTTCTTTTCCCATGCTCTTATCTGAAGAGAATCTTTTTCTTCCTCCATTCAGCAACCAGCTTCTGTCTGCTTTAGCCAGTAATTGCCTGGGGCATCACAGCAACTCCTGTGATGATTAACCAGTGTCACCAAAGCGAGGCAGGTTCCTTTTGGGAACAGAAGAATTTATATATTTAGATTTAACCATGTTGGCAAACGCTACGTGGTGTGTATTTGCCAAATCCTCAGGAAGGTTTTTCTCACCTCATAGGGGAGCAAAAGATAAACCAAGGTCGGAGAAAAGGGAGAACATTTTACAATGCATATTCAAGCCAACTTGAAAGTGAATGCTTGGAGAAGATGGTGGTCCTGCACATGGTGAAAAGAAGGTCTGATGCATGGGTGGTGATGGAGATCCATGGGTTTGCTGGAACATGGCACCAAGGTGGCAACAAGACTGTGGATGGAAGAGGATATATTTAAATTTACCTGCAGTGAGCCAGTAATTTCCAATGGGCAATTTCTGATGCCTTTCCCCATCTCATACTGACTCCATACAGAGTGACTTGTGAAATTACCATATTTGTAAGGCCTATCAACGTTCACATTCTACTGGTTCTGCTTTGCGGGTAAATCTAACTCATCCTAAGCCAGGACTGTGTCACTGACTTGAGTGGAGGAGGCAGAACCAGCCCTGGAGCAGGATGTGCTCCTAGGTGCTGGGCAAGCAGATCCAGGCTCCCAGGGAGGCTCACACTGCCTGCAGAGAAACCTGTTCACAAGTGTCTGAGCGGCATTCAGATTCTTGGGGCTTGCATTTATTAACATGCCAATTTTTTTGTTTAAGATGAAAGGGGGAGGATATCTTTCAAATAAGCTTGTAAATAGGACTGGTTTTTTTCCCTAGCAGAATGACAGCTTCTGTATGTTAAGTGTATTCCTTCTAGCCACAGAGCACATGCAAAGAATTTATGAGCAGCGTAATGCCACATGCATGCGGGTTGCTAGCTCAGAAAAGAACACCACCACCCCTGCCAAACCAAGGATAACATTAAGGACAGACCCCCAGACCTGACCTAGTTAATGTTAATAGTCTCCTCAGCCTTGCAAAGCCTTGCATTTCACTCAGGACTTCTTAGAGTTGAACAGGGTGGAACCACGTCTCCTGGTGTCCCCCAGAGGTGTGCACCTCCATGGGAACACAGTGGCTAGCTTCAAAGGGGCCAAAGGATTTTAGCTGTGCTTGTTTGGAATCAGAGATCAGGATCACAATGTCTACTGGACTGGGCTGTCCTTCAGTAGTTTGTTTCAAAAGCAAGGGCTGGAAGGACGTAACAGCCCCACCATAAGATCTCACTGGCTTTCAGCAGTAGGAAACTTCTGGAGTTTCCCAGTCATTTCTGAAAAAAAAATATCTGTCATTTTTCCAAAGAAGATATAATCACAGCTGGAAACATGACAGCTGATCCCTCCAAAAACATATGTTGGAACTTTAAACAGCCTCACCAGAACTTTACCAGTTACACCTAAAGGTATGGCAAAAGCAGTACAGCGGGAAGAAGCTGGCCCTTAAAGACAACGTCTTGGTCTACCCTATCCCTGTGACAGCCATCACTACCTGGTTGCTGTCAGAGCTGTGCCATAGGGAACTCCAGGAGTAGCTGCTCACACACCACAGGATACCCCAGTGCTATCTGGGGATTAAGGCACACTCTTTCATATCACATTATCCCATACCATGAGTGCCACACCTCTCTCTGCTGACACCATTATACTCACTGGCTCATGAGCCTGCTTGTGTCACTGAGCTAGGCTTTTAGATGAAGCAACAGATAACTGCATTGACAGAGGCCGGGCACTTGGCTCCAGCCTCCAAAGAGCGAGGGTTTCAAGGTGATCCACAGGCTGCCTACACTCAGGTTATGTTGATTTACCTCAGCTAAGATCATCTTGCCAATAAAGACTTGTGCCTCCCATTTCATTGAGGAGGCAGCTCAGAGCTAGTGTGAATTGCATTCCATGATGCGTTTACTGGAAAAATCTTGAACCTTTCATGAAAATCCAAGTACTGAAAAATAATTACCAAGACCATGTGTTTGCAACTTGATATCCCTGCTGTGTTTCTCAGAGTGGCTACAAAACTCTAACAAAGTCTTCGAGTCTGCCAGTACTTTTTGATCAGAGACACTCCACCAGAAAATCCCTCTCTGGTAGAAAAAGCCAGAACATTGCTACCTTAAAATTAGTTTTGTAATTAAGTCACTCTATTTATCACAATTTGATTTCTCCTTGACAGGACACCCATAGAGAATGGTGGAGCCAGTGCCTTGACACACCAGCATTGCTGGAGACTGAGCAGATTGAGAAAAGGCATCCCTGTCCAGGTAGATCGAAGGAGAAGGAGAGAAGAAATACTCTGCCTTGTAAACAACAGCAGAAGCCCAGAGCTTGCTGGTGCTTCAGTGTCCTGACACTACTAGCCGAATCCAGTCCTGGTCGCTCCCAGATTCATTCCTGGCCCTTGCACCCACCTTCACTGCAACCTTACTCTGCACCCACAGCCTTGGTCTCCCTTCTTCTGAAGGAACTCCAGAGCTGCAGGGCTATTGGCTCCCATGTCCAGCAAGCAGGAACGCAATGCTTCACACCAAAATATCTCATTTCCCCCCAAGACTTCTCCAGAGCAATTAGCAGAGGTCTGAATAAGCCTTGCTTCCTGTTAGCAGTGGGACCTCCCAAGTCCTCTTAGCTGGTCAGAGGACCACTGAGGCATCTAAGGGACAACTGGGAGAACTACAGCAAACACCAGTGGCAATAACTACTGCGACCAAGAGACAAAGGGGCTCATAGGGTGTGCAGTGGTGACTACATGCAACTGGTCTGACTCTGCCAAGCTAAAAGTCACTAAAATCTAATGTCAACTGTTTCCTATTGACTGGCCTTAAACCTTAAGACACAACTGACCAGCAGGAAACATGTGGTTAAAGCATGTCACAGTGATTTAGACTATCTTAAAATGTCCCTAAATCTTCACATATTGCTCAACTTTATGCTGTCAACTGTCCCAGCACTTCGAAAGCTTCAAACATCCCAAGGCTGGGAACAGGACCAATTTGCCGAGAGCTCACAGACATGAGATTAAAACCTAAAACATTAAGAGCCTTCTGGGGTTTGGGTTTCCCCCCACTTCCTCTCTTGCTGGAATCAGGAAGTACAAAGAAGCAACTGTGAAAATAAAACTACACTTCTTTTTTAGAAAGTTACTTGAACTTTCTGAACTTTATGTTTCATTCCCACTTAGGGCAAAGATCCAAGGTAGTTATTCCTGTACTTAAACCAGGTTCAGTCATCCTTAGTAATTAAGGGCACTAGATCAAAAATTAAATTTATTGTACTAGTAACACAACCACAATGGATCTTCATAAAATTTAACTACACGGAGAAGTGGGTTGCCTGAGATCTGCCATTCAAGCAGGCTTTATTGCATTTATATATAGAATCATGAAATATAAATTAAGAACGGCGATGACCCTTTGTCTACCTAGAGGTCCAGGAAACATGTTTGCCTCTGATACAGTTTGAAAATTAGCATTTTATAGGGCCTGGGATGATGCCTGACACACAAAATACTTTAAAATTCTGTAAATAATGTAAGTAAATTAACAAGAGCTAGTGACTGCAATGAATAAAACATTAGTTAAGTACCTTTCTGTTTCCTCTGAAGCCTAGAGGAAAAAAGTGACTAGATTCAGCTCTTCAGGGGAAAATATTGCAAGTACATATAGTGTTGGTAGGAGACTACACAGATAATTTAGAGAAGCTCTGAAAGGTCACTCTGAAGCATCTTCAGTGTAACTATGAGAAAAACAAGATTGTTGTGGCAAAGACAAGTACCTTCGGTTGAGTTTTAGTCTTGCCTGGGACACTCCAACACCCATCAAGTGCTCAGGAATGAGTCGTCTTCCTTTCCTCGCTACCCCTGCTCCCATCTCCAACATCCCACCAGCCTCCTTAGAGAAGGTTGCTTCTGAAAAGGCTAAGCACAGCTCAGGGGGCTTCCTCCTTCCCACAGAGGCTGCTGAGCCCCACCACAAAGTCTTCTGCTCACTCCAAAGCAAGACAGAGCTCAGGGAGCCAAGGAAGAGCAAGGAAGTCCAAGTTCAGTGCTTCTTGATCTGCTGTAAAGGATGTGACTGTAGCAGATGTACTTTGAGCTAAAGAGCATGACCATCACCAGCCCCAAACCACTTCCCGCATTAGCACAGGGCTGCTTCATTGAGTCCATCTGAGAGCCTGGACATACCTGAGCAGCCCTTGAATGGCTCTGTAAGCACGATATCACGTGGCTGTCATAGGACAGAGGTGGCCTTGGGACCTCTCATTGGACTGACTGCTACATAGATGGTGTTGCCAACTTGTTTGCACAGTCCCCTACATCCTTTTAAATAACCTGCCATGAAGATTTGATATGCCTTCAGACAGGAAAATCAGCTGCACATCTGTGACACAAAGCACAAGTCCCAAAGGAGAGCTGTGAGGTCAAATGCACTGCAGTTGGTGAGGCATTTGGTTGACACAACCTTTACATTCGCAGTTTGGATCTGGCCTCGGAGCCCTCACCTGACATCACTGGCTGAGGCAGAGCGGGAATCTTGCAGCAGCACGCCAGCTCGGAGGCACGAGCTTTATCAGATGGGCTGGAAATACGACAGCAAGAGCCTCTCCCTGGATGTTTTGGCTTGTGATCCGAGATGAACACCTGGAAACCAAGAGGAGCCTGGAGCAGATTAAATGAATTGGCCAGACCTTCTCATCTTGTTAACATGCTGCAGGCTTCATTTGTGTTTTGGGCAAGGATTCAGAGTGGTTCTTTCTTTGATTCAAACCAGATAGTCCATCACAAATCCAAAACTCCTGTTCATATCAGCATCGCCCAGATACTGGCCCTGCAAAGAAAGGTCTTTGTAACAAGAGCATCTCTGACAAAATCAAACAGCACAAACACAGGTTTGCTGCAGATAAGAGCTAGCAGAATATTTCACTTTCTCTCTTTTCCACTTTTCATCCTCTTTTCTCACTTCTCTACTTATAGTTTCACTGCCCCAGATCACGGGAAGGTTCAAACTGCAGCAACATCCAAATCCTGCATCAGGAAGTTCAGCTGCAACCTCTACAAGGACAAACGCTAACATCTCCTCCTTGGAAAGCCTTAACCACTGACACAATGCGTGCCATGCTTGGGATGCGTCTGGCACATACTGTCCCACCATCCCAGACAACAGCTTCTATTAATTTTCCTCCTGAACAGCAACTTTCTTATCTCATATTTATGGAAGTGAGTCAGAGGTCCTGCAGAGATCATGTTTCTATAGCCCTCTCATGCCTTCAGGAGGTGTGCAGCAAGAACAAGTACACCCAGATGGCACCAGCGAGGACACACACACACACACAGCCATAGAAATCTCCTCTGACACACCACCCCTGTTTCACCCAGCACTCACAAAAACTTTCACGACGTCTTACAAAATATAAAAAAACCAAAAATATCAATTTAATTGCGTGGCAATATTCAACCAAGAAAAGTATAACGCGGATGAGGACCCAAGACAGCGACACCACAGGCATGAGACAAAGTCTCTCTCTATTCTGCTCCTAGAACAAGCAGTTTCATGACCCAGACCTAACACGACTGCTTGCATTTGCAGGTAGCAAGTAAGAGCCAAATACTACAAGAGAAAAGCAGCTCCTTCTCTTGACCCTACTCTTGCCAAGGACACATTATCTCATTTATCATTTCCACATGGTTCATGTTGGCAGTATGAAAATATGTTCCACACAGGCATTAAACTGCCTGCATCAATTACCAAATCAAGAAAAGGGAAGGATTTTATCAAGTACCATTGCTGCCAGAGCTGCCTGCATGTAAGGCCTTCCAGAGAAGGTATAAATCAATACTTAAACGGTGTGTAGTGGGGCATACGGCCCTGAGAGCTTGGCCGCAGGCAAGGGAAATGGTCCTGACCTGCACTGCCAGGGAAGCACTGTTAGTACCCTCTCAAGACACTGCACAGTCAGCTTGAAGCAGGAGGGGTGAAAAAAACCCAAAACAACAACAAACCAAACAAACCCAAAAAACCAAAAAAAGAGTTTTACCCCAAACTCTGCCATTCATTTTATGGTCTTGGGCAAGGTACAGCCCCATTTTTGCCTTAGTTTCCCTAATTTGAAGTGGAAGTGAACCCAGTCAGCTTCTGAGAACTGCTTTAATAATCATAGGGGGAAAACAAACAAACAACCACCAAAAAAACCACCACGGAAAACAAGCAAAGGTATTACAGATTCATCAGTCTGAGGAACCAACAACTATGTTTTTGTCCCCCTTTGCAATAGCAGAAATTACAGGGGGACAGGCACTCCAAGCTGGTAACTGGAACCGCACAAGAAGTGTAGATTTCCCTGTTGGATAATTTTGGTCAAAGTAGCCACTGTTTAGGGACTTTTCTCTCAGAGAATACTGGGATTTACAGTTCTTTGTTTTACAAGCAGGCAGTAATGGGTTTGTCATTGTTAAAACCATTTTCTATTGAGAACTGCCCCAATAATTTGCCTTCTCCACCCTCCTTCCTATTCCCCAGCCCTTACTTAGCAATGCTATGGATTTAGATCTAGCTTTGTTTAAACACTATTGAAAGCCAGTGAGAAAATGTTGTCTGCCAGAATTCCCCCACCTATCAACTGTTTTGGAAAGAGAAGTCCAATTTTCTGTCAGATGAGGAGAGTCAGCTCACAGGCCCGCGCTCACTGTGCCAGGAAACCTGTGGCTGCTTCTGGGCTCTCAGCTTCATTTTAGCATCTCAGATCTGTACCTGGGGAAGCCCCTGCCTCGCTCATGGGGCTTTTCAGGAAGACAGAGGGTCTCAGGGAACCCCAGACACTGTAACATATAGGGGCGAGTTGCTTGGCCTGTACTTTAGGGGAAATGACAATTGAATCCAAATCAAACCCATCTACCCTGGGCTCAAGGCTGGCTTGGATGCTGGTTGGACAACCCAGGGTCAACGGCTCGCACGCATATTGGTGCTCAAAGGGAAGTAGAGCTGGAGAGGGCTGCTCAGCAAAGCAGTCGGTAATTTGCTATTCTTGCGGCACAATCTGCCCAGTTTATACCGGGAGCTGCTCCTGGAGGAGACCCCGACTTCAGACGCTTCTGTGAAGCACCCGACGCTGCAAAAGGGATGGCAGGAACTGCGCTGCAGCTCCCAGAGTACAAGATGGTGCATAGGAGAGAATTAATCAGTCTGCTCTGAAGAAGAAATTCTCCTCGCTAGGGAAGGAAACGGCTTTGCCTGCATGATGAAAAATTTAAGAACCCCTGGCCTGGCAGTTTCCTCCTGGGGAGAGTTAAAGCAGTAGCCTGAAGAAGAAGACAGACCTTGCCCTTTACATGGAAACTGCAGAGCCACTGCCTCTGCTCAGGGAGTTCCTAAACAAACTGCCCTCCTTGCCCTCCTCAAATCCAGGGAGGTGTTCAACCCTTCCTCTCTCCAGAAAAGAAACAACTAAAAGAGGATGAAACTTTGCCTTTTTAGTTACTATTTTGCCAAGACTGAACTCTCATGGCTGCACCACCCCATCCAGAGTCAATCCCAGCATCTCTCTCATGCAGCGTGAGCATTTGGTACTCTGATTTTGTTGGGGAGAGGCTAAATTTAGGCATTTACTAGCCCTGGCATCTTTCCCTGTAAGCCAGCTGACTCCATGGCCAAGGAGACTGTGTAGTTATAGAAAAGAGAAGAACAATCCTTTCCTTTGGGATTCCTCCATGTTCACAGGATGGAAGGGATGGGAGCATCCTTGCAGCTCAGATCCCCCAGGGGTAAAACAGGTGTGAGAGAGACATTACCCAGATACCAGCACCATGGCTGGCGGTGGGAACTACCCAAGCAGTGCAGACAGTGGCAGTTTTCTTCCATCCTGCCCATCCCTCCTCGTCAGGAGACCTGTCTGTTTTCTCCAAAACCTCAAGACAGAGACAAGGTCACGGAGGGAACTCTGCTCAAGGGTCCCCAGGGAGCTCTGGCACCAGCCTGGCTCCATGAACCATCACTCCTAAAACCTCGAGCAAACTCAACAGGGGCTTCAGCAAACAGCAGCAGTGCCTGCCAAACAAGTGGGGCTTTATATGAACATCTGCACCTCAGCTCTCATCACCCGCTCAACCAAACGAAAACAAAGGCACAAGCTTTCCTTTTTCTTCTTTTATTACCCACCTTAAAAAATAAAACAAAACCCTGGTCAGCCACGGGATTCCTATTTTTATGGAGACCATCCCGCCACGCTATTGCTCCACAAGGACATTATTAATGGCATTTACAGCTCGGCTAATAACCAAGCCTTGGCCGCTCCGTAGGCGAGAGCCGCGGAGAAGTCATTACAAAGGTGATCCCAGCGAAAGCTAATTCTGCCTGGCCGCACGCTGGCAAGGCCAAAGCAGCAATCGTTCTGCGTCCTGACTGTAAAATCAAATTAAATTAAAGATCCCGTTTCACCAAGGGCCTAATACTAATTTGTGTAACATTTCCATTAAACAATGCTGCCCACAGAAAACATACCCGAAAGCACTTTGACGATTTAACGGGGAGCATTCCAATAGGAAACATTATTAGATTTTCCTAGTAAGCCGCTCAGGGCACACACTCGCTTAATAGACGTTAATTACATTAGCAAGGCTGCAAACTCAGTCCTGATGGAATCGAAGTGACTTGTGCAAAAGTGACTCAGTCCTGGAATTTCTGTGGGGACAAAAAGTAAAAGAAAAAAAACAAAAACAACACATAGAAAATTGGAACAAAGCCACCACATCACCGCTTTTTTTTAGGGGTGGCTTTAAAACACTCCAACGTACTGACGCGTTTTACTTCCACGTTTCCAGGGTGGAATTTTCACTAACTTCCCAGCTTGGCAAAATAATTGGAGACAGCTCATGATATTTGATTAATGGCATTTTTTTTTTTTTGCCGGTGGAAAGAACGGTTGAAACAGCAAAAAAAAAGGCTGAGTATTTCAGTTCAGCATTTTCGTAAGGTTGCTATTTCAGTATTTCATATTTCTTCAGCACACGATCGTGTCCTATTACGTTCAATGGGGATTTAAATACACACTTTGAGTTAACAAGGCATATAATGATTAGCCTAAATCAAGATCTAATTACAGAAGATTGTTGACAAATGATTTCAGACAACATGTAAATGCAAGCCAAACAGTATTTCGCTTGCACCCAACAGAATTACTCTTTTTGAGCTAATTAGCTTTGGCCTGGATGTCTCCTACCTAGCATTTGGGGCTGTACTTCCACAGACAGCTAACCTCAGCCACAGCTTGGAAGCATCCCCAGTTTTCTGCTGACTGCTGAGGGAGCCTAAGCATAGATTTAGGACTCCACAGCTATGTAAAAACTGCTTCTGGCTCAGTCCTTCATATTTTGGAGGTACAATTCCTCTTCAGTTGTGCTGCCCACCCTTACACTCTAGCTTTTTTTTTCACTAGTGAAAGTCAAGAGGCTTTAAAAGCTCTGTGACAGCCTAAAAAATGATTACTATTTGCAGGGCTGGGGCTGGTAAGCCATTTGCCAAGGGCGGTAGCAGAACTGGGGCTGAAAGGCCTCCCTGGGATGCCCATCCCCAGCTCAGGGTATGTACACATCCCTCAGGACTGGCATCTGATCTCAGCTCAGAGGGCTATACAGAAACCACAGCGCATGGCCCAGGTAGGTGAGATCCATGAAGGTTTTCTGATCTTGTGTCTCTTCATGAAAGGACAGGAAGGGCACTTAAATATACAATGTGATCTCCTAAATCTTAATTAGTCATACGGTGCCTTAAATTCAATAATGAGCTGTAGACATTTCAAACATCCAGAACTTTATCCTAACCCCTTCACTTTGAGCTTATATCGTTTTTAATGGATGTTTTGCATTAATAATTAAGATAAATTTAAAGTAAGTTTAGGCCTGGACGCACATTCCTGGAGAAATGGGAGGTTCCAGAGTTCAGCACAGTGCCATAGAAAGATAAAGGACCCGCCTGAGCTGTATTTGCTCCTGCCGTGCTGGAGGAACACCAGCTCTATTCCCTCCAGATTTCAGTGCGGTCACTCCTGGCTGCTGTTTTATAACTGTGGTAGAGTTCTAATGGCCTCAAAAGGGGGAAATCAGCCCTGAGGTTCCTATTCATTTCCACATCTGCATTGCTTGGGAGCTGAAGCATGGCTCTTGCAGAGGACTCTCCACTGCTGGGTCCTGCTGGGTTGCCTTTTCCCATCAAGGTAACACTGCATGTCATGGCTTTCCTCCAAAACAAATGACCACACCATGGATGAGCATCCCAATGAACATTTGCATTCCCTCAGAGATTGGTGACTCTCCATAGCTCGTTAATTCGAATTAGATCAAGCATGAATACACCTCTTGGCCTGACTCAACCCATGCACAGTGCAGATGGAGCATCTGGAGCTGTCCAGCTCCTCATCAGTTTGGCAAAACAGAGACCTGCATTTCTCTAGATATCCATCCCTCAGACCCGTAACTTCCAGCACTGCCTGTTTCATCAGCCAGGAGAGACCAGATCTCCCAAAACTTTCCCAGTCCTGCTCTGCTCATGGACTCTAATCTAAGTCTTCCAAGGCATGAAGGCATCTCATTTTGACCTCTTCCAATGAGGAACCATCAGGGATAAACACCTGAGGAAGAAGCTGATGCCTAGGCACTTGTCTCTGTGTGCCCTGTCACTTTACTGTGGGATGACCTTATGCCTGTCGAGGAAGGATTTGTGGTGCTGACTACCAAAGGAGCTGTGGAGAGGGGACCATCTGGGCTGTAGCAAGCTGGGTGAAGATGGAAAACCATGCAGGAGAAGGGAAGGTGTTTCGTCATGACAGGACTGGGCAGAGACCCTGGGTTTGAGGGAGCTTTGGGTAATTCTCTGCTCAACCCCTTGGAGCTTGCCCTGACCCAGCACCAACAGAGGGCAAAAGGCTCTGGTACATGTCTGCACCTTTAGAAGCACATGGGAGAGGAACCACCATTTCCCCACACTACACTGAGGAGGTGGAAACAAAAAAATGCTTGTCTCCACATAAGATTTCTGACAGCTTTTAAGCATGACAGACATGAACTGAAAGCCACCCATTAGCAACTTGTCTCCCAGGGAATTGCTCATGTTCTATCATTTTGGCCAAAGTGTCATTTAGACTAATTGGCCTTTTTCAGAGGCCAAATACTACCTATGAACCCTGCCTTAAAACTACATTCAGCCAATGACATCTCCCGTGTGAAATCTTTCAGGCTCAAAACATCTAATTAAGTAGACGGTAACATCAACACAACTTCTGCCCCACTCCAGGAGCTGTCATCACACAGAACTACCATTTTCTGCAGTTTTAATCGTGAAATCCATTATATCTGGCACTTCTTTTAAGTCTCTAGCACAAGGACGCACACTACTATATACGCAGCTTTCAAATTTAACTCAATTTCTAACATTAATGCTTGGAAGGAAATTAAAAAAAAATAAAATTAAAAAAAAAAAGGAGTCTTGAAATCAAGACTTGAGTGAAACTGAGGTCTCTGAAGTAGAAGATAGTTCAAAGCAAAATAGACCACCCCACATTACCCCTGTGGAGGGATGACCTCATTTCCAACAGCAAAGCTAGACCCAGAATCACTAAAGATATTAGCCAGCTCAAGTGGTGTGTCAGGAACAAGGCTCTGGCCACAGCTAATCCACTGAAAGCAGCACTAAACACCCAGAAGCATGGAGGGACTTCATACCATCTTCCATGTCCCAGTGTGTGCTGACACAGCCCCAAAGACTGAGCTTGGCTGGACAAGACAACCTTGTTTCTTCACAAAACCAAAGTGTTCCTCCAAAGAGGCCGAATGGGTGTAATTTATTACTTCAGGCATTTTATTCATCACCCTAAACTCAAACGTTATGCTGGAAACACACAGCCTCGCAAGCTGCGATGCCAGAAGGTCAAAGACTGGAAAGGAACGAAGACCAGATAGGAGATAAGGGGGTTCTGGACTGAGCCCAGTGGATGCTGCCTTTCTGGCTGGTTTTCCCTTCTGTGATGGGAAAGAAACACACAGTTTGAGTAGCTGATAGCACTAGGGATGGAAGGGGGCAGCAGCAGAAAGGAGAAGCACTCAGAGGGGCAACTGAGCAGCGAAGTCCTCTGCTCAGCCCAAAGGAAGTCCCAGTGGGGGGACTAGCCCCAGTGGTAGTCAGTGCTGTCAGTGGGCAGCCGTTGGATCCAGGGGAGGGAAATTATAGCCTGAAAGGGGTATTTATTTTGGGACAGCAGATTTGTTTCCTCTCCCCAGCTGCAACTCAGACTGGGGAGTTTTTCACATTGCAAGAAGTTTTCAGCTCCACTCACAGCGTGTGCAGAACAGGGACCTTGGACTGACAGCTGTAGGTCTCCTTCAACAAGCAATTCCAGTTTTAAGGGCACTGAAGGCATAGCTGAGTCTGCTTTTAGGAATAATGGGCTAAAACTAAAATAAACTGCTTCTTCACCTCAAGAAAAGCCTTTGTATCTATTCATATCTGTGCTCTAGATAGGAAAATACAGTTCTCCACACCAAAAACTTTCCTCCATTAGATCAGGCAAATTCAGAGCCCACATCTGGTTAATCCTATGGGCTGCTATCCTCTCGCTGTCTGCCAAAGCTCCACTAACATCAAGCAGCACCATCTGAAACTGCTTTAGCGCTGCGAACACACGCCTCTGCTTTCTTTTTTATTGAAACCTTTCTGCAATCTGCTACACCTTTGGCTCCTTCCCGGGAATAGCACCGATGGACATTTGTTTGGGTGTTTATGCTGTTCGCTTGCCAAGAAGCAACCCTGGCTCCTTTCTGCCATTCAGCACCCCATAAAAACCTTGGGCTGTATCACAACTTTCAAGAACGATCTCTAGACAGAAGCTGTTGCTAACCCACGTGCAGCACACACTGACCCACCAAGCTTTTGCCAGTGGGTCTGGGATTTTAAGATGATGATTCCTGGGAGTTTGATGACCTGCTTGTCATTCCCCTTGCTTCCAGGCAGGGCAGGTACTGGTGAGCAGCCAGCCGTCCCAGCACAACTCCCGTCAGCATCTCCCTCCGCACGCTTGTACTCACCCACGACCTGAACTCGGCTGACCTCGCTCGGCTGATGAGATCACAGCCCAGAGACGTATGGCTGCCGGCCAGCGAGGAAACAGATGTCTGCTATAGACACCACTCATTGATACTTTATTCCCATTTATTATTTATTTAATACAAGCTCCAGGTCAATGAGGGTTTTGTTATTGTGAACTCCGCACTAACATTTTTTATAAACAAGGTCTGTCTAAGAATAACTGGAGAGTCCCTTGCCAGGGGACATGACAGTTCTCAGTAGTTTGTTGCAAGAGGAGGATTATCTCTGTGGTGCTGGGGTTTTTTATTGGGTTTTTTTTTCCCCCTGTTTTGTTCTGTGTTTAGAAAGTTGCCTATCCTCTGATGAGAAACACTGCAGAGGCTTTTTGGACCAGCAGCTCAGGGCCTTCTCCAGCCCCACTGGCATCCTCCTAGAGGCAGAACTTACCAGAGAATTCAGTGTGAGTCCAGTCGTCAGGATCAAGAGAGACTGACAAACAGATTAGGTGCCCGAGTATGAGCTTTCCTGACACATCACATGTTTACTCCTGGCACAGACAGTCATGGGACACTTTGGATGCTTTGCATCAGAAAACCACTGCTTCTAACCTAGCCTTTACACTGAAGATTTCACAAACAAGTTTTCTTCAGTTACAATTGAGGGAAATGGGAGGGAACAATGAAGAAAACGTAAGAAAAAATTATGATTGTACCCTTTTACATCACAAAAGCACCTAACAGGACAACACAAAGATTGATCATAAAAGGAATTGAGGGCAGAAAGGAAAGGAAAAAACCAATCACCCCATAGGGGCAGGAAAGACTTCTGCCACTGTCGGAAGCCCCCACCCAGACAGAGATGTTGTATTGGCTGTGGTCTTCCGATGAAGAGAGAAATGATTACTCATATACCTGCAACCTGAGCAGTTCTCAAGTTACTGCTGTTTTGCTGCAGTGAAACACCACCTTGTACACTCACCAGATCTGCCCTGGGACTAGAGATGAGCCATGTGATTATTTTGGTCCAGATTCACCTCAATCCCATGAGATGCCTAATTCAGGGCTATAATTGACCTGGATCTCCTCTACCCTCAGAGCACTTGGACTCATCAATTTGGTTTGTCGGGGAAGTCTAGGCTGGGAGATGTGATGGGCATCTTATTCTGCCGTGCTCCAGGGCAGTACAGGAACACGTCCAGTGCCAACAGAATTTTCAGCAGCTTTCCAACAATCCTCAGTGGAAACCCAAACTCAGTCCAGGTGTGCCCAGAACCCCTGCATTGCAGGGCTGAGGGCTGGGGAGCAGCCTGCACAGATGCAGCCGGGGAGGTATTACCAAATGACATTTTCCTTTATCCAGTGATAATTGATGATCAGGCCATTAGAACAGAGATTAATGCCAAAGGGTCACAGAAGATAGTCTAGAAGAGACCCGGAGGTCATCTAAATCCATCCAACCACCCCACAAAAGGCTCATTTCTGACAGATATTTGACCCCTTCTAAATAAGAGGGAAGCTTCTGACCAATATTTTAAACAAAAATTTTCTTTGGCTGCCTACAAACTACTTCATTCATTTCTCTTATATATAAAAAGTCTCTAAAGGCACTTTTTTCAGGTATTTTCAAAGCAGACAAACTCTTTTTAATGTGCCAATCAAAAGAAGCACTTCCAAACTTCTAGACCGTTTCTAGCAAACTAATTCATCTTGGGGCAACAAAAACTCCAGAGGGTTATTCTTTCCTTGGTTTTTAAGCTTTGTGATCTGCCAAGAAATCCAAGTTGTTTTCATTTTAAAAAATGAGCTAGAATTGCCAGCAAAGAGAAATAATTTGTATTCGCACAGATGCAAGGACCATTCATCTGGGCCAAGGACACAAGTGGGTTTGGGGAGTGGCACCAATGAAGCAGTGAGGACACTTGAGGGATTTGTTCGGAAGTTTTGGTGCAACAAATTCTCTTTTGCACACTTTTCCCTGTCTGTGTCCAAGCAGGAGGCAGGTAGGTCTGTTGGCAGGAAGGGAAGAGGGGGTTAATGGACCTTCATTAAGTACTTTGCTGAACTTGGCTGAAAGGTGCCACCTAAGTGAGCAGCTCTGGGCTGACTGATGGGAAAGTGTAATGCAGCGTTTCCCTCCCATAATTACAATTTCATCATGTAATAATAATAGGTAGTGATTGATTGTGACCCTTCACCACTGCAGGATGTTGGTCGTTAGGAAGAACTGATTGATCACTGGAGCTGCCATTTGGCCATGCGGAGTCCTTCCACTGCCTTTTAGAAGAGGAACAAAAGTCTCTTTAAATAAATAAAACTTTAAAAGATCCCAGATCACTATCAGGAGACTTAGCCCCTTCCTCCCTCACTGTGTCAGTCAGTAGAGCAGGGGGTTGTTTGAGAGCTGCCACAAAAGGCATCATTTGGGTGCTGTAAGCCTACAGAGAGAATTCCTCACCTTAGTCACCCATCAGGTGGGGAGACACTGAGGGGAAGGACAGCAGAGCTATCCCCTCGTGCACCAGAGGGGCTGTTTCAGTTGGTGACACTGTCACATGGACAGAGTTCCTGCTCTCTGATCCCTCAGGAGAGCAGAGGTCCAGTCCTCAGGTGAGATTTGTGTCTGCTTTAATGCTGCAAGCAAGAACTGAGGGCTAAGGACCAGGAATCCACTTTTGATTGCAAGCTCTGCCACGAGCTTCCTACACATCCTTGGGGAAATCACTTTATCCCTTTGCAGGGTTGACATTTCTTGCCTGAATGGCACAGTCCTGGGGGACAAGGACCAACCATTACACAGGGAAGCTGCCCTTCCATCTTGGTGGGGGTCGGTGTGGCCAAAGTCCTCTTGAGACCTCCTGTAACAGCTACAAGGACCTCATCCTCCAGGCTGCACCTCTTTCTGTCCCTCTGAGAAACCCCAGCAGCTTCCCAGGTGAGTTTAGGCAGTGCTTGATGACAGGACATTAATAAACAGCAAGATCTGCTGTCTGATGGGGACACAGCGCTGGCACTCTGAGCGCCTGCACTCTGCCAGCATCTGCCAGAAGTGTTGTCAAGCAACTAACCGCCTGTAATTGAGCTCTCAGAAGTATCTGCCCTGAGGTGAGCTGCAGAGAAATTTTACAAATGAAGATAATAGATGTTTATGTCACACACGAGCAATGAGAAGCGGCAAGCTGCGATCACTCCCTTGATAAATCCACCTTCAGCAGTGGCTGCAACAGCTTTGTGAGGGTCTGCCTGGCAGCATTCAATGCCTCAACAAGCAGAGTGAGACTGCTTATTGCCCCTGCCCTGAGTCGTGCCCAGAGCTGGACACAGCAACACCACCTTTACCCCACAAATATTCATAAATTTCTGCAGAATTCCAGGCAGAACTCGTTATCCGCAGGCATTCACCAGAACATCTGGAGAAACAGGGCCAGCCGCATTGCTAACATTCATCAATTCGGCTCCCTTGAAGTCAACAGGGCTGTGCCAGCTTGCCTTTGCCAAGGATTAGTCAATCTCTTCTAACCCATAGGATTTTCCTGAACTTGCTGTTTATTCCCAGGGCGCACCATTACTTACACTTTTAAACAGGAGAGGGAAGGTGGTGAACAGCACAAGAGGCACACATGCATCCAGCTGTCATATCCAAGAGCTTCACCGGAATCAGCAATGCCGTCAGGGTAAGCTATGGCAGAACCAGGAGCTCTGCTCTTAGCATGGAAACAGAAGAGAGGCACGCAGGCATGGTGAGCAGCTTGCCAAAAATACCCCATCCAAACAGCCCAGGAACATAAAAACAAGCCTCCCAAAACATAGGATTTTGTTTCTGCTTTTTAGATCACCTCCTAACAGAGCTGTGGACCTGTGAAGAGCCAGAGAAACTGCCCAAGCACCTGGGGCTTAAATGTTTGAAGTACTATTTTCAGATCCCAATTAGACATCTAACTGCCAGCAGCACCAGTACAAGCAAGGTGCTTTTATATTTTGAAGCTAGAGGCCATAGGAACCTAGTTCTCAGCAGCTCTCCATAGGGAAAGGAATGCCAAGGGCCCAAGTTGCTTTTGAAAAAGGGATTGTACAGAATTGGAAAAAGCACCTTATTATAAATCTTTTAGAGTGTCTGCAAGATGCCAAGAAACACCCGAAGGATCAAAATTTCTCATCATTATTATGATTCCTATTCCATCCCTCCTTAAAAAGGGCAGAGAGTGGAGTCCCTGAAACAGAACTTCCAAAAGCAACCTTCTGCAATGACCTCTTAGTTTGGTCATCTGTGAGCCCAAATGGGACTGTTGGCTTCATCTTTAAAGAGCTATATGTGAGCACAAGGGTTAATCCCTTTCATTGGTGATTACTTGTGGGCTCTGCCACCACAGACACTCAACAAGTGTTCCATATGCTCCCCTTCCACAGGTAGTCCAGTCCTCATGCCCCAAGTCCCAGCACGTTGACCTCCTTACACTGAGAAGTCCCGTGCAAGACCCTGTTCCCAGAAACCTCCAAACTGCCAGTCCCCTTTGAATTGCATCAATGGAGATTTGGAGACTGTTACTCACTGTTGATGTATAAATATTGTCTGTTTTCCAGCACAATACTGGAACAGCTGAGTTGCTGAGCACGCTCACAAACAAAGCAGCATAAAGCAAATATAGACAGAGGAAATGTAATGAGATCCCTGAGCTGTTACCCCTCGAGGGATGACTAATGCCAGCCCAACACATGGTACCTGGGTTTCCCGAGGACTGACAGCCAGCTGGATTTCTTCTATGACTGGATTGCTTCACACACCTGTGGCCATGTCAAGGTAGGTGGAATAGAGTCAACCTCCACCAGTACAACAGGGCTACTCAGACTGGAGCAGGATGAAAGTACCAGACTGCCCAGGCATTTACTGCTGTCTTTTGAAGACTTGTACTTCTTGTACTTACCCTAGAAGCTCTGTAGAAGCAGATCCCACTGGGTGTCATAAGCACTGCGGATCCACTGAAGTCCCTCGGACAGCCTCAGCTGCAGTGTGAAGGAGGCTGATTTACACCAAACAGAGGATTTGACTTCCCACACACTAGAATTTAATGCAAAGACCTGAAAAAAATTAATACACTATTATTCTATGACGATGCTGAATTATCCACATCAGGACCACCTGAGAAACCCACAACCAATACTGCAGGTAGGGATGTGACACACCTATAGCTGCACATGACTGTGGCCTCAGCTTTTGGCAGTATCTGCTAAATTCAACACTGCATTTCAGCAGGTTTTTCCTCCCCAGTCTTTCTTGGTGCTGCTGGGCCCTAGGAGATCTGTGCTTTGGAGCTTCCTGCAGCAGATCTGAGAGAGTACTCGGCTTAAAGTTTACTTTTTCCATCATTCTCGTGATTAAAGAAAGCCAAGCACATTTTGACACTTATACTGTTGATTGTTAGTCCATCGCTGAGCAGCAGGTGTTTGGATACCAGTACAGAGACCAGTAGCTGCAGCACATCTCCATATCTACCCGCACCCTTCATCTGCATGTCTGCTCAGATACCAGCTGGAACACTGGGCTTTCCTCTCCCCTCCTGTTCCAGGGACACATCCAGCTGTCTAGGTCCTTGCTCTGCTCTCCACTGACCCATCTGGCTGCCTTATGCAGGGTCAGAATTAGCAAAAGCATTAGTGCCACTCCATTCTCAAAAAAAAAAAACCCAAACAAACCATGTTTTCTTAGTTTTTAACTACATGGAAGTGTCTGCAAAGCTGTTTTCCACAGGTGAATTGGATGTTCCTTAGGAAATAATGAAAATCTGGGGAGGAGAAATGAGACAAAAAATTCCTTTGAGTTTTAGGGGAGCTTTCTTTGCCAGGCTTTTTTATTTTTTATTTTTATTTTGAAGTTTTATTTTGGCTTAGGAAGAGGGGAAGGAGAAAGACAGAGAGAAGCTCTGCATCTCCTATAGCAGGTTGTAAACAACATGGTCTTTCCTGTGCCCACAAGAGACATAGGACCCTGAATCTAGAGCAGGTTGGCCAGAGCCTTTCTGAGCCTTCAACAGTGACATGACATGCGGCCAGAGTCCTCCAGCTTTATTGTCTGCAACAACATGAAGGTTGTTCACCATTTCCCCCCTGTTCCTCCCTGAGCTCAGCTTCGGGAGTTCAGCCCTGGATCCTGGCTGGTCACCCAAGAGGACACAGGTGAGAGAGGAAGACTATGGTATATCTGAGCCAGCTGTAACCATATTCCCCTTAAAAGCTGTTGGTGAAGAACTAGGGAAACACTGAGTTGCAGGTGACTTCTCCTATTCCAAACTAACCAGCAGTGTAATTTCAGTCCTGGTGAGAGTTTCAAGAGCTGTGGCTTGTCAGTCATATCCGAATTAAATTACACATTTATTGTCCCAGTGGGCATCACCCACTGGGTTTCAGAAATACTCTTACATATAAAGTACCTCTAAGCACCCCAAGCCCATGCAAAGGGCACAGAAAGACAATATTTGAGGTATATCCCTGCCCAGTGCTACCTCACTCCTTTCCTGTATCACCCTTCAGCAATCTGTTCACTGCCTGCAGCTTCCTCCCAGCCTCACCCTTTGAAGCCAGTGAAGCTCTGCCAGCTGAGGCTCTGCCTGCCTGGCATTTCTGGCCGCATGTTCCTTCCCGCTTTCCCCAGGGAGTTGTTGGAGCAGCTCTAGCTGGTTGCCTGGGTCAGCTGCCAACCAGGTTACCTTGCAGCAACCTGGGCTGGCTGGAAACAACAGTTCCTCCCACAGAAGATGCAGTAGGGATTGCTCTTGGTGGCTGTGGGTTGCAGACTCTGCTTCTGCAGTCGTTGGAAACAAAGGGATTTTTTGGAGGTTCAGGCCAATATATGTAAAGCACCCAATACCTGGATGACTTTCTAAATTACCTGAGTTACTTTGATCTTCAGCTGGGACTGGAAGTTTCATAAGAATTGGTATTTGCCAATCTCTAGATTATGTTCAAGGTCTGCCTTGACCATGGAAGGGACTCAGACATGCTGCTGGAGAAAACCCAGGCAGAGCATGGACCTGTAAATGACAGATTCACCCCTGCTCAGCTATGAGTAACAGAAAAGAAATGTTCACCTCCAGCTCCTCACTCTTGGAGCTACTTGGGGTCAGAGATGGGGTATTGGATGCAAACTACATGTCTCATCCAGTCCTGTATGGAAGCATACTCAGAGCTTGCTCCAGGGGCTTGAGAGCAAGCTGAACTTCAGATAGTAACCCATTAGTGAAAACCAAGATGTGAACCAAAGCAGTAAAGCAGGAAAACTGACACTTCCAATAATGAGGACACACATGCCTGGGACAGAGCTGCAGGTGATAGGTGGGAGACCAAATTTAAAGCCTTTGCAACAACTCATATGTATGAGAAGAGCCAGGGATGCTGTGAGAAGTAGAAAACCCAGTGATGTTCTGTGAAAAGCACTTGACAAAATTCCCCGAGAATAAAAGGCCAAACCAGAACCTGTGTACTCAACTTGGTACTAGAAGAAAGGACAAGGGAGGTCTCAGAAAGCAAGGACAAACTGAGATCCTGGGGAAGACCCTACCAGGGTTTCCAGGGAGGAATGCTAGAATCATGCCATGGAAACACAAGCTAGACTCCCTGTCCCCTTTAAAGGGTGATGCAGAATAATCCAGGGATGCTCCTCTTAATAAAAAGAAAAAAAAAAAATATTCTTTGCTTCAATGCCAAAAAGTTATATAAAAATAATTCATGGCCAGATTAATGAGAGAGAGAAAGTCATTAGAAATCAAAAATGAGATAATTCTGCTGTAGACATGAATGATGGTGAGAAATAAATTATATTTGGCTGACATTACTTAATTAGTTGGAAACATGGTGCTTTCTTAAATTTTCTTTGGTGAAGCTTTTAAGCTTTTGACACATAAATTCCCAGCTAAATAACCTAGATGTCAAAGCAGCCAGCTACATCTTCTCTGCCAAGCCATTTTCTGAGCATATTCTTTTTAAACTTCATTCCTTTGCTCAGGATTGTTTGCCACCAGGGCATGACATGTAATTTCTGGCAAGAACCCAATATCCAGATTGGACTTTGTTCCTGAGGACTGTTGGTACCCGTGTCCTTCCTACCAGGCTCCTGATGGGATGGAGAAAAGATCAAGCCAAGACAAATGGTGATGCCTTCGTTGCTGTAAGTAGCTTGAATAAGCAGTAATATCCTAGCACCGCTGTAGTACTTCTCATCAAGCATCTCAGGGGACTTAATGAACATGAATTAAGGCTCACAATTAGAGTTGACTGTATAAATAGCTTCAAATAATATTCCTGGAGGATGCTCTTCAGTTTTTAACTTAATTGTTACAGTGACTGATTCTTGCACTCATACTTGTAAGCCTTTTCTCAGAGGGAGGAGGAAATTGTGGATGCAGAAGTTAAGATCCAAAAATCCTGCAGGACTGAATCATGGTCTGCTGGAAACTAAGGGAAAGCAGCAGCGAGCAGAGCAGCTTAGTAAGGAGACTTTAGAAAGAGTGAGATCAACCAACCTACTGTATCTTTAGTACTAGTTGCCCCCTCCCAGCTTAGAGGTGTAGGGCCCTGCAATGATCTGGGATAGGGATTTTAATGAAATTAATTATAATCTGCAATTAGAGAAAATCCTGATGGACAGAAGATCTGAGGACTCACAACGGCCATGAAGTTTTCTTCCAGCTGAAGGTACCAACACTAGCATTTGACACAGGAATTCCTCTCTTTAATAAAGAAGGCGCTGAACACTTACCTTGCACAGAAATGTTTGAATGATTTATAACTAATTAGTCAGTATTATTACTTTTAAAAATATATGCATTAGGAAAAAAGTTAACATGGTTCTTAACCACAGAAAGAAATTGGAGGATAATAAAGTTTAGCTTTAATAAAAGACTATTAACAGACAGATATAGCAGTTAAGTAAGATTTTTGAAGGGGAGAAAAAAAACCCAAACCAAAAACTCAAAGGAGAAGCAGGTCAGTTCCTATTGCAGAATCCTGGTGTTTGGGGAACTGGGGCTGCCAGCAGCACAAGCTCTCAGCTTGTATAACCAATCCCAAGGGAAAAAGGACTCATATAATAGTGACTTCTTCCTGAAGCCAAGCCCCAGTAAAAACTTTTGCAAGCTTCAGGGTTGTTTTAAATGCATCATTTTGGTCCAAAGCCCAGTAAACATTTTCTTACTTACAAAATCCACCAACTCTTTCAATGGCTTTGTTAGTCTGGACTCAACTCCAACCTTTACCAGCACTGCCCAGATCTTTCCTCCATCATTTTTAGCCTTCTCTCACCCTTCTCAAAGAAGTCTCCACACCCTCCAGGTGACACATGGAGGTTCTCACAGCAGCAGCCGCTTCCCTTTCAGGGGAATTCCTCCTGCTCTGTGCTTTCTAACCCCTGGCAGCTGCATCTTTGCAGTGTGACACCCATATAGGATGTTGTCTCAGCACTGGACCCCAGGTACCTTCACTAGAAATACCACTTTCCTTTTCACAACCCAGTGACCTGGTTGATTTTTAGATTAAAGCCATAGGTCATCACCCTTCTTCCACCAACCTAGAGAAAAAGTAAATCCACCTTATTCCACCTAATCCATCATTAGTATCAACTTTTCACTGTCATCTATCTCTTCATCATTCTTCTTCAGGGGCGTGCTCCTTTAGCTGAAGTCCAAGAGCTAATAGAAGACCCTTCAGCCAATCTTCTTCAGAGCAAACACTTCTCTGTATCTGGGATGTGATCTCATAAACCATATGGACACCCTTATTCTTATCTTCTAGAAGCTTTTGCCAAAGCAGTACCTGAGAATGGGGCCCAGCTCAAAAGACGGAAAGAATCCCCAGTATCCTTAAGCCCAGCTGCAACTGGAAATAGCCTACAGGGAGATGCACAGGGTAGATGCTGCACCCTCTGAGGACTTACCTTCCTTTTCCTCTGCAACACCATTCCCACTGAAGGAAAGGAACATCCCAGAACTGAGCAGCACTTGTAAAATACAGGAATGACAGACAGCACTCCATAAGCTGCTGCAAAACCAGGCTGAGCTCAGACCTGGGCTTCCTACAGGATTGATATCTGCTGGGGCATTAGTAAAGGAGCATCTGCTTTTGAATGCAACCAAGATGAGGTGAGAATGAGGTAACAAGCTGCTCAACTCCATCAAGCTGAGGTCATCTCCCAGCACATCCAGCTGTGCTGCTCAAAAGGTACATGGGACTTTTCAAGTCAAATCTATGTGTATATATATATATATATAAAAAATGAGGCACCTATAGAGTTTAAGTATTGCCAGAGATGGGGAGCAGCTAATTACAGTCCTGATAAGCTGGGGGAGGGGGGAGAATCCAGGTGAACTTTTCCTAAATCACTATATTAAAACTTGTCCTGACTTTCGACTCCTTTTCTATAAGGTCTCTGAAAAAAAGGGTGATCTGAAAGACTCCCGCCAATTACTCCTCACTGGATGCAAGACTTGTTAAGAAAAACTAAATTATCTTAATTCAGTTTAGTTAAGTGGCAATTGCTACACCACATAAGTCTGTGATGTTCTGTAGGTGCTGCTTTGTATAACATTGGCCTGGGACTCATGAGTTTAATGATAATGAATTTTTATGTCTTAAAGTGCTGAGTATATAGGGAGCCAGAGCAACTGCTGGTCTCCGAGGTTTGGGACAGCATCACTATTGCAAGTGCAATGCTTTTGAAAAGAGACTTGGCACTGGAAAGGTTGCCCACCACCAGCGATAAAGGGCTGAATTTGTCCTCCAGCAGCAGGGTGGTTTCACCATCCACCAAGCCCATCCGGTTTTAGCAGCAGCACTGAGGGCAATCCCTCAGGTCTCCTTCCCTGAAACAGTGTTTAATGAAGGCATGTTCAACGGGACAGACCAGCCCCCCCGACCCCAACTGAGACACACACAGACACACGTTCACCACCCAGCAAAGCCTCCAGCTCCCAAACACAGCCCCGTGCCGGATGCGAGCTCACGCACGCGATGAAATCCTGCTGGCTTCAGCAGGACAGGACAGGAATGGGGTGGACATGCAAGTGCTAAGGGGCAGCACCACCAAACCCACAAGGGGAGGCCACCTCCACCCCCGCAGAGCTGAATGAATGCGACCGTGCCCAGTGCTTGGTAAAATATAGCTTTTATTTGTTCATACAAATAGTATGAATTATCAGAACTTCTTTTTTCCTAGAAACATCTTTCTCTCTGTAAAATTCATTTGTGTTGTACATACCACAAAATACTTGATTTACATTTTTTTCCCCCAGATTTTCTTCTTGTGTGTGTGTGTTGTTTGTTTTTCTTTCCATTTTGTTCTTTTTCTTACAAATTGGCTACTCTATAGTACCATGTTACAGACAATGCATCACTAATATGTGTACTGCACTTCTGAATACAGGACTGAATGAAACTCAGCCATAAATTAATGTTACAATGTGAGGAAAAAACAACCAAACAAAAAAAACCCAAACCAACAAATTTCCAGTCACACCTCCAAGATTAACTTAAAAAAAAAAAAAAAAAAAGAAAAAAAGGTATACTTTAAAAACTGATGACAATAGCACTGATTCCAGTATCAGCAACCAGATGCACACCATGGGGAATTCACCTTCATCGTCTTGTTTGCTGGGTAAGGCCTTTACATTGACAGCCTAGTGCAGATTTCATTACGAAGGGTATTGAGCCAGGGCTAACAATTTGCTTAAGGTTTGAAGAGTGATTATTCACTCTCTGCATTCCTGCTCTCCAAGATTGCTTTATGGCAGCATTTTTGCAGCAGGGCCTGATGACACAAATGAAGCCCATGCTCTGCTGTAGAGCTGAGGAAGGCATTGGGCTATTAAGAAGCTGTTTCCAAGAAAGCAAGAAGGAAGAAGTATGGGATGCAAAAATCTTCCAGCATTCAAATCGGACAGGCACACGAGCTCTATAGGGAACCTCGCGGGAAGGAAGCCACGCCAAGGCAGGAGATCCCAGAGGCTCTTGCCACGTGGTGGAAGGGCTCAGCCAGCGAAACCACTCGGGGAGATTACCCAAAGGCCAAGGGGAGGGGAGGACGAGCTTCTTCCCACACATTGCATAAGCCATCTAGTAGGAAGACTGAGGTTTTGAGAACCAAAAATCACTCTTCTCCACCCAGAAGAATTTTCTTCTCCCTCCAACCCCTCCTCCCCCTCAGTCACCCAACAGCAGCAGGGTTTGTGATAACACTCGTGCACTCATCCCGGCGGCAGGGAACAGAGCTGGGGCCCTGGCCAGAGCTAAAGCCAAAGTCCCCAGACATGCATAGATCCAACCACCACTGGAGCTTTGCAGCTGCGTTGTGCAGGATGGGTGGCACGTGCATGTGGTCGGTCAACCTGTGCAGCCCAGCAGGTCCAACACTCACGCCTGTGACCCCTGGAAGCCGGGCTGCGTTGGTTTGAAGCATAGCTTTGTTGACAGAAAGGGCTCAGGGCAAAAAGGAGAAGATTTGCCCAGCTTTCCCTGGTCGTAGGAAGATGTGCTTGGAGGCAAACCCCAAGGAGGGATTTGCATCCTGAGCAGGCAGCGCAGACCAGATGTTAAATGCAGCACCTCCTTTCCTTGAGGACACCTCAGTGCACTGCACCCCATGTGTGAACCCACGCATGACTCACTGGCACTGGGAGGGGTGCCAGATCCTAAATCCCACTGGAGATGGGACAGCACCGAGCCAAAGCAAGAGCCCTTAGGTTCAAATAAAGCCCTGAAGGGCAGCACTTGACCTGCAAATTCCTCCAGCTGACATAGAGGGGGGTCTGCTCTTCACTGTATCCACCTGAACAGGATCAGATCAAGACCAAGGGAGATCAGTCCAGGCTCCAAAGAGCCTTTTCACCCAACAGCCACAGCAGAGAGCTGTAAGGAGCAGGCAAGAGCAAGGAGGGCTGCAAAGTAAAAGAAACATCTGGGAAATGGCACTGATCACATCCCCCCCCAAGCTGGGCACGGCTCAGCAATGCAGTGCTCAGAGGTGGTTTGCTGCGGGTGACAGGGAGCAGCGAAGGGCACACATTTATATAAGCACTGCTTATGAAACTAGAGCATCAGCTCAACTCAAGTATGCTCTGCCCCTTGGTGCATTTACTGGTCCCAGTTTTACTTACGCTTCCTGCTTTATGCAAAAAGCTCACGGGGTAACATCATGAGATGTCTCCAGCCAGCTCCACGCTTGCTGGTGCCTCATCTCAGGGCCGTAGGGTTTTGTGGGCCTGCTTCTGTTAAAAATTCAAGGAGCAAATCACTTTTGCTGCCACCTTGCTCCAAAAAATGTTCCAGTTGAGCAGGCAGAACCTCCCACAGTAACAATAAGGCATCAGACACACATGGTGCCTTTCAAAACCTCCTGAGCACACAGAACAGGGCTCGAGCTCTCAGTAAAGTCCCACCAACCTGTCCAGGAAGGATCTCCAGATTACTGTACCTGGGTTAAGTTCTCAGAGCCTCCTGTCCTGCCTGGTTGCCACCCCTGCTCTCACCCAGGACACCGTAGAGGTGTGTGGGCTGCCAGCAACTCCCCAACCCAAGTACAGCCCAGACTTCCCTCTGCTCTTCTACAGATTTACCCTTTCTGGCAAAGCAGAACTTTTTCCTGGCTCTGGGCAAAGGCTGCTCCTTGGCAGAGACCATGGATAGGGCGTTGGACCCAAAGGACATAGGAATGAAGAGGGCTCAGGCTGATGTTCCCCAGTCTCAGGCAGCGGGGGCTGTTCAAGAGGCTGTGGGGCTGGAGGTAGTGATGCCTGCACCGTGTCCTGGGACACACTCCGTGCTGGGGACAGCACCAAGCAACAACCTGGCATTTTCCCGTGGCTCTGCCAGTGTCCTTGGTGGGTGGATGCTGCTCCCTGCACTGCCAGCACAGCCACCTCCCAGCAGCAAGTCAGCGGGACGAGCGCTGCGTGTGTCACACACAGATACCTGTATTTTCACATTTGTCCCACAGTAAAGGTTTAAAATGCATAGAGGGATCGTGGGAAAGAGCCTCCTTGACTAAAGGCAAGAAGGAAAAGTACTACGAGGTCTGCTCGTGCCAGAGGCTCTGCGACTTCTCCGCTGGAGAAAGAGCACACTCCCCTTCCAGCAGGGCCCTGGGCGGGGGAGAAGGAGCTGTATGGCTTGGGGGGCTGGGAATGCACGCTGCTGCTCAGCAGAGGTAGGTGGGTCGCAGGAAGATGCTCAGTCCCTCCACCCTCCCCAGAGAAACCCCTCCCGGGGCTGCGGGACTAACCCGGCAAGCTGGGGGACAAGGGAGCACAACAGCGCAGCAGAGACTGGGACACTGGAATAGGGAAAGCAAGTGTTTATAAAGGCCAGATACCCGTAACAAAAATAAATCTGTGCTTTCCCTCCCTCCCCCCCCCCCCCCCCGCCCCCCCCGCTCCCCTTCCTTTTTTTTTTTTTTTTTTTTTTTTTTTAAAAAAAAATTTGTTTTTGGAAAAGGAAGCACCGGCTGGTTCAAACCA
>WTSP01027123.1:44550-57079 GCA_025331215.1 Actenoides lindsayi | reverse complement strand
TTTAAAGCATTAGAGAATTCCAAGAGCATCTGGCCTTTCAAGAGCTTGTTGATGTAAAACTTCCTCAAAAGCTTTCATCATCAGCTGCGTGACTCTGAACTTCTGGATGATTTTCTACAAACCACTCAGGTGAAAGAGAGGGAGGTACAGGTGAAATGGGGCATTGCTTTTACAACTTTCAGCATCATCTTTTTGAAGTGAAATGTCTTTCGTTGGCAATATTGTGATGTCTCACTGTCTTGAGTTTGGGTAGGTACTTAGGACTGTTAAGAATACCATACTTAACATAGCTGATACCCTTTTTCACTTCTGGCTGTAGCTCATCAGGGATTGAGGGATGCATGGGCTACTAGTTTATACCTTACTTATCAGTGTGAAATTTAGGACATAAAAGTGTAAGCTTCCATAAAATTACATAATGCTAGAAAGAAGCACATGGTCCAGACTGGAATCGCCATTTCATTTTCAAGCTCTGCAAATACCCTGTTTGTCAGAAATGTATAGAAAACTAAGCAGTCCCAGAAGTGACAAATCTTGAGATGCTGTTTCTTGAAACTCAGAGTTCTCATGTAACCACCATGCTCCCTCACAATCTGCCATCCACGAGTGCTGCGTAGTCCCATGTCACGTGCTGTCTCTTGGGTCACATGGGGGAAGTGTGTTTGTACCGCTTGACTGTAGGGTTCGTTGCTGCTTTTGTTACTGTCCTTGTCATGCCTGCACTTTGGAACCCCAAAGGGGTTTTTTAACCTCTTTTAAGTATAGTGCTGAACTATATTCTTGTGTGAACTATATTCTTCATGTAAGAGCCTATATATATTGTGAACTATATTCTTCATGCAAGAGCCTTGTGAATGCTCTTACATGAAGAGCTGGTTTGAGGGAATACTTTAGGAGTAAGCAATGCATTTGGGAGACGATTTGAAGACAGTATTGAAGATACAAAGAGGAATTTTTTTGTTATTAGTGTGGAAGTAGTGGTTCATTCAAATGGGCTTTTGGGAAAAAGGTTATTGTCTGAAATGAAAGTAAGGTTGTGTAGTGAATTTGTTCTCCTCTCTCGAAGTAATGCTTCTTTGAAACAAGATGACAGAAGCAACAGAGAGATGTTACAGTTGAGAAGTGGCCAGTGCAGACTCTTTATGACAGTAATTAAGAGTCCCGTAGAAGTACATAAAAGATGCCCCAGTTCTTCTTGGATATATATATGATTCCCAGTTTAAGAACAAGCATTCTTAAGGTTCTCTGTACACCAAATTAACAGCAGGTTTAATGTTAAAATTTGCAAAAGATGTGCTGGTGCAGTTTAGTGATGTTTTGTTTGGTTGATTTTAATTGGTACTTTTGTGACAAATGTTGTTTTATAACCCTTAGCTAAATATTCTTTTGCATAACATTTGCAGGCCTTTTAGGTCCAACAGCCCTGTCAGTCAACACCTCAACTGCTCCAAACTCCGTGTTGAATGCCCTTAATAGCTCTGTGAGTCCCTTGCAGAGCCCGAGTTCAGGCACACCTAGTCCCACATTATGGGCATCATCTCTTGCCAACACAAATGCCACAGGTTGGTAAAAGTGAATTAAATTAACTCATCAGAATGACAATTGCTACATCTGGAATCATTGATTGTTTAGAACCTTAATTCTTAAATGTATCTTAGCACAGATGAATAAGTACTTCAATTTATAACATTATATAAACTTACAATATGCTGTCAACTGCAGAATTTTCATCTGTTTCTTATTGCAATATGTTCACCTAAGAAGTAACAGTTAGTTAAAGCCTTGCAGTCTTGTCATGCAGTTCTAATGGGAACTTGTTTGATAATGTATCAAAGCTGCATATAGAGATTTATATAAAGTACTATAATGCCTGAGAAGATTAAATGAGAAACTTATTCAGAGCATGACCAAATTTTGTTACAGGTTTTTCTGCTATTCCACACCTAATGATACCCTCTACTGCCCAAGCAACCTTAACCAGTATTCTCTTGTCTGGAGTACCTAATTACGGTCAGAACACTCCATCTCCACCACCAGGCTTGACTCCTGTTGAAGTCCATGTTAATGGCATGCAGTCGGAGAGTAAAAAAGGCTCACCTTCTTTAAACGGTCATGTAAGCGTAAGTGACACTATTTCTGGAGATCTGTTTGTGTTAGACATCTACTAAGAAAAGCTGAAAGATAAAACTAGTTATCTTTGTAGATTCTTTAGGCTGCTAAGTTTAGAAATCGAACACTGGAGTTTTCAAAGTGTGACTTAAAGACTGAAAAATGGAGCATTCAAATATATTGCTATATTAGGAGTTAATTTCTTGTTCTCCTGCACAGATAGAAATGGGTAAATCTTTCAGTATTTCCTTAGGCATAACAATAACTTCAGTGATTTTTGACAATCATTTCAGACCTCAACTCTCAAGTATGCTGCACTGTCTGCCACGTCACTAGGAGAAAATGTGTTGAGCGCAAACCACAGTGATCCGGTGAGACAAACAGGTACTCATGGTGCCTCAGAACAAGTAGCTTCCAAGTCAAGTAGTGCAGAAGGTAAGATTTTGACATTTAAATTCTTCTGGCTGGTAGTGTTTTTGCAATATATGTACAGTTTATGAAACAAAAATGTAAATATATTGCCTGTGTATTGGTTTTGCAGCCACATTGAAGGAAAATGTCACTGGATCTCCCAGATTCGTTATCAAAGAAAGTAAATAGAAGTTGTACTATCTGAACTGTGCTGTTGATAGAAACACCTTAAGTCAATGTAAATGTGCTTGTAACATTGTATTTAGTCCCTAAAAGCAGAGGAAAATAACCTATGAATATTTTAATGTTTTACAGCAGATAACTTCATTGCTTAAAACAATCTTTGCCTGCTTAAAAAAGATTGTATTTTTGCGTTTTAATGAAAGGAAAGAATTATTGCATTTGAGAAGGTTATTGCAGAAAATTATGTGTAGATCAGACCTAGATGACACTGGCAAACAATTTCTTTGCATGTTTTATAATAGAATTTCAGTTACACGGCCTTTTGGAAGCTAAAGGAACTAATGAACCATTCTTGTCATTTTTGGAGGAAGGGAAAGCCTGGAACTGGCTTTCAGACTTGCTCAAGTATGTGCAAAGGCCTTGTTTCCCTTGTAAATTCTGATCAGCAAGGAGATTCTCCTTTACAGAATCATTTAAGTTGGAAAAGACCCTTGGGATCATCGTGTCCGGCCATTAGCCCTACTTCACAAGTTCACCCCTAGCCCATATCCCCCAACACCACATCTGAGTGATGCTTAAACACATCCAGGGATGGAGACTCAACCCCCTCCCTGGGCAGCCCATTCCAATATCTCACCACTCTTTTCATCAAGAATTTTTTCCTAGTGTCCAGTCTAAACCTACCTTGTTTCAGCTCAAGGCCATTCCCTCTGGTTCTGTCACTAATTACCTGAGAGAAGAGAGCAGCACCAGCCTCTCTACAATGTCCCTTCAGGTAGCTGTAGAGGGTGATAAGGTCTCCCCTCAGCCTCCTCTTCCTCAAACTAAACAGACCCAGCTCCTTCAAACGCTCCTCACATGATCTCTTCTCCAGTCCCTTGACCAGCTTCGCTGCCTCCTCTGTGGAAACTCAGTGAAGCTCAGCTAGAAGCGAGGTGCTTGACTTACCTTCTCTTTGCGAGAACCGTTTTATCCTCTTTGCTCTGCAGCTTAAAGATGAAACCAGATGTGGTGCTGAGGCACCTGTCCATCGCGGTGGCGGCCAACGACCAGAGTTACATGCCACAGCAGGTGACGGTGGCGGTGGGAAGGAATGCCAGCAGTCTCCAGGAGGTCCGAGATGTTCACATTCCGAGCAACGTCACTGGCTACGTCACGCTGTTGGAAAACGCGAACATCAGTCAGATGTGTGAGTCGAGAGAGATCCTGGGGGGGTGCTTTGCTGCTTTTAGTTCGTTGGGTTGTTGGGTTTTTGGAAGGTGCAAGGTTGGGTAGATGGTGGAATGATGTGTTGAGGTGTCTGTCATCACAACAGGAACTTTTGACCTCGCTCTTGAGTCAGAGAAATTGTTTCAATTAATTTCATAAGAGAGTCTTTCTTAAGGCATCTCTGTGACCTGGGCGGAGGGCTGAAGATCTAGAATGACTGAAGATGTTTTAGCCTCGCAATATGAAAGCACTGGGTGATTCTAAAATATCCCTGCTCGCAGAGTGAAAGCGTATGTTGGATGATAGTATCCAGCAAAAAAAATGTGCTTCAGAGCAACTTTTCTTTTTTTTTTAGTAGCAAAACTGTAGTCGGTTCAGATGCTTTTTGTAAAGCAGGTTTTCTGCTGAAAGTGTTTAGATGACGTTCTTATCTGTGGGTGCTATATTGGAATCTATAGAGGAAAGCTATAGGAGATGCTATAGAGGAAAGCTGCTGCTTCCTAAGATGGTTTCTGCAGCTTCAGAAATTCTGTCCTTTCAGTTCAAACAGGCACTTTGCACTAAGCTGGACTTGTGCTGCCTCAGAAGAGGGCAGCGAGGATATCATTCCTCAAAACTAGGACCATGTTAGCCGTGCAAAATGGGCACAAACGTAGGGGTAAATTTTCATCTAACTTAAAACTTTGCTTAAAAACTTAAGCTTTAAAGCTTAAAAGCTTTACTCTTAATCCCTTTGTTTTCCACTACCACTTCCAAGACACTTCTTGTTGGATGTAGGGAAAAAGGTACTGGTGAAATAAACTATAATCTCTTTTCTGCTTTGAGGATCTTTGCCTACTTGTTTCCTAATTTCTATGTAATGGATCACAGAGGCCATCCAAAGCCTACATTTTTCTAATCATGGGGTGCACGGTGGAGAAACACATATGTAGTGTCTGTGTGGGAGTGCTCTTACATATCTGCTGCTATTTTTCCAAGAGATTTTGCAGTAATTCCTCTCTTGAATATCTGGATTCTTCCAAATCTAAACCGGCAGAAGAAATGAGGCGGGGGGGAAACAAAGAAAACCTTCTATGTTGTGTTTTGGCAGATGTACAGATAAACATCAAGCGTTGCCTTAGTGATGGATGCGACACCAGAATCCACGGGCTCAGGGCCGTGGGTTATCAGAGAGTGAAGAAGGTGGGAGTCTCTGTGTGCGATGCCTCCGCTATCTGGTACTGGTCTCTGCTCACCTCTCTGGTAACAGCTTCCATGGAAACAAACCCAGCATTTGTTCACACTATTCTCCAAAATACTCAGTAAGTACCAAACTTCCAAAGGTGTGATTTATTTCTAATCTTTTTTTTTTAATTATTTTTTTGTGGGGCTTATTTTTCTTTTTAAATTTCTTTTTTGAATTCTTCCAGGTTTAGCAAAGCAATCTATCTTGTCTAACTGGTTTCCACTCCCTCCACAAAGGTGTTTAAACATCTTTTCAGCTATCGCACTGTGTAAATTTTGATATTTCTCTGTTACCCATTTGCACAGAGGGGAACAAGTATCAATCTCCTAGCTGCTGCACCTATTGGAGTTGTTAGGCCATGAGTGAACAGACATTGAAAAAACACATTTTTGACTTATCTTCTGACTCATAATAACTTTGAGAAGACTAAAATTAATGTTCTTTGTTCATGTTATTGGCTATAAATAGCAGACACCTTCTACTTATGAATGGAGCTTCACTTAGCTTAATTTTCAGCAAATTTTTTGCTCGAGTCCTGCCTTGGCTGGGGCTGTAGTTGGGTTTTTGCACTCCCTGTGCAGACGTCTGCTGGCGGTGAGCGGCCGTTTGCTGCGGAGCCTTTCCGTGTTCGGCTGCCAAACGCTTCTGCTCGGTGACTTGAAGGATTGGAATCCTGATAAAATCACTACACACCCACATCGGCTTTTATAGAGCTTGGTTAGCCTGATGCCACCAGCTAAGAGCACTGCTGTCATTAGGTTAATGAATGCTGTAGGCTAAAGTCCATTAAGCCTATCCTTAATTTGTGCCATCTCTGGACCCTCTTTAAAGCTTAGATGACTTTATACACGCTTGCTGCCGAGGAAGGTTCATAGTTCCAAGCTTTACTAAAGCTGAGAGCTTTCAGTCTTGCTGCAGTTGAGATGTTTGTTAGAAACATAACGTGGATCCTGAGCTAACAAAGCTTAGAAAAGTTACAAAGGAGAAGTCTTGACTAAAAACAAGCGTTCAGGAATTAGAAATTCAGTGTTTGGAATTACAAAGCACAAACCCAAACTCTAGTTATGGATAGCGTGACTTTGCTGAAGCCACTGACGAATGCCTGTTTTGAGGGGTAATTATGTTACCCTAAGAAATCAAACACAAATTCCCCTCTAAACTTACAGCTTGTTGCTGTAATTGTTGTGAAAGAACTTGAAAGCCATTTTCCCTTTATTAATGGGCTCTTACGCAATTCTGGAACTATTGAAAATGAGGCAGTACTTGGACACTAAGCTGCTTCTATTGCTGTCACACGTTTAATTCAAAACATCTTGACTTATTTGTGTCATTAAGTCTGGGATGATGAAGCTGAGGTTTGAGATTACCTAGCAGTCGCTGAACTTTCCCCACCTCGAATGCAATACTGTCCTTACACAGGTTCTCTATGTAAACAGAATCCAGAATCCATTTGCACAGACCTACTCATGAAGAGCAGGAAGATTCAAATGTCTAGTTAATTTTAGAGGGTTGTTTTCTCTGATTCTGTCTGGCTCTCTGATGTTCTCTTCTGTCCCTCTTACTAGGAAAGCACTGCAGCACATGCCACCTCTGTCCCTTACGCCGGGCTCTACGGATTTTTCAAGCTTCTTATCTCCAAATGTTTTGGAAGAAGTCGATAGCTTCCTTATAAGAATAACAAGGTGAGATTGTGGTGATGTATTTTGATGTAGTGGAAATGGTTTAGAAGAATCAGAACAGCAAACATACCTTATTTTTACTCTACTGCTCTTTTTTTTAGTATCTGGAAAAATTCAGGGATGTTAAGAAACAGGCACCTTAGTTGTTTTGTTTCACATGAGCATTATTTGTCTGTCTTTAAAAACAGTGTCCTGAGTTTTCCTCTTGTGGTTTGTTGGTTGTTTTTTTTCCCTCCTCAGTTGTTGTACTACTCCAGAGGTTGAACTTACACTCTTGGCCTTTGCCTTAGCCAGAGGGAGTGTCGCTAAAGTGATAAGTTCCCTTTGCACAATCACTGATCATCTGGACACTCCATACAAGGCTTCGTCCCTTATCGCTTCCATGGCAACAGTGCGACAGAACCTGCTCTATAAATACGGTAAATGAATAATTGTTGAATCCTTTACTGTACATACATTGATATTGGACCAGGCTGCCCAGGGAGGGGGTTGAGTCCCCATCCCTGGATGTGTTTAGGCATCGCTTGGATGTGGTGTTGGGGGAGATGGTCTAGGGGTGAACTTGTAGAGTAGGGCTAATGGTTGGACACGACGATCCCAAGGGTCTTTTCCAACCTAAATGATTCTGTGAAAGACAGTGTGCAGCTTTGAGTTGTTTTGCTTGTTCTGCTGGGCTTTAAAATTGTACAAGACTTCTAAATTAACAACTGCTACCAAGAAGATAACCTGTGAGGCTGAACTGCCCTGAGAGCTGGTGATGAGCAGCTTTCTGTGATGGAAGAATTGAACCAGGTGGCATCACCTCGAGGGAGAAACCGTGAACTTTGTAGATAGTGGCCCCTATATCAAGATGGTGACAGTGTTTGTATTGTCTAAAAGCCAAATGACATTGAGTATTTTTACTCTTTTGTTGACAGAGTTTTTTGTATGTTTAGCCTCAGTAAGTTGTCTCTCTTGGAGACGTGTGCAGATTTAAGATGTGTTTTAGATGTAATGTCATTAGCATCTCCTTGCAATTCTTTTATTTTCACTTTCATAAATTAATCAGAATATGTCATAAGTGTAGAGCTGTGCACAATCTGACATAAGGTGATAGGATTTTGCTGTATCCACTGTAGTTATCTCATAAATCTCTATTTTCTCAGGTGTCAAACTCTGAAATTATCAGTAGTTTCTCATGAAGAATTTTCCCCTTTGCCTATTAGTATTTTTTTTGTCAGGACTTCTTGGCTTCTGCTGAAGAACACATTAATTATTTTATAATTATAGGATTGGTATTTAGTTTCAAAAGTTTTGAAAATGGCTTTGCTTTTCCCAGAGTAGCTGTTGCTTTTTGCAAGACAAGGGTGGTATTTCATGTGTTGTGAATTCCAAAGTGTGCACACAGCTGAAGGAACATTACTGTGTCGTGCTTTTCGTTGTCCCTCTCCCTGTATCTAAAACTTGAGCTATTTTAGATTACAGTCTCTCTTGTACTGTAGTTTCTTTCCCCTTTTTTGTCTGACAATGGTAAAAATCTCAGTGCTGTAATTCTTTTCATTTGATTTCTGTGTGAAGAGCACAAAACTGGACAACAGACTTTCTGTTTTATGGATTTGATAAACCTGTTGATTTTCTTACTTAGGAAAACCATTGCGACTAACTTTACAAGCATGTGATGTGAAGGGAAAAGAAGATAAATCAGGGCCTGAAAACCTCCTTGTAGAGCCGTGGACTGGGGATGGTAAGAACCTGGACTTAAAATCCAGAATATTCAACCAGACACAAAGGCTGTTAACAAGGCTGTTGTGCTGTAGTGAATGTGGGTGGTTCTACTCGACAGTTTTAGAATATGGAAGATCTATAATTAAAAAAAAAACCCAACCAAACAAACCCAACATGTAAATTCTGTTTTACAACAGGATGGGTTTCTCAGGAGCCAGTTTATTGTCAAAACAAAACAAAGAAAAGATTGGATTTTGGGGACAATTATTGATAGTCTATGTGGAAGTGAGCGATGAGCTGTCGCAAAGAAAATGATCCGAGAGTGCATTTTGTGGGTTGAAGTCATGAATCATTCACTGCTCATTTCCCAAATATTGATGGAGAGAGAGGATAGAAATCAGTGAAATTTTCACTGACTGTGTGTAACTATTAATTCTCTTTTAAAGCCTGTCTTTGTTAATGGAATGGTTTTACGTACTGGATACAACCTAAAGAAACAGATCTGTCTTTTTTTGACCTCTTGTTTTAAGTGAAATGCCACCTAATCTTTTCTTCCAAAAATTATGTGGTGCCCTGTGCAGTGCTACTGGTAAATGAAAGCTATTTTGATAGAAAACTGGGCACATTCTAGAAGCTTATTTTACTTATTTATTCGGGTTCCTTTAGTTATTTTGTGGATTATTTTCTGATGTTTTATGGATCGCAGTCTGAGGATCAGGGAGTTATACCAGTGAACAGAGCCATAAACCAAAGTAGTATTTGGGAGTTACCAGTGAACTTCAGGGTGGAAACACTCCTGAAGTAGCTGTAGATAGGGCATTCCCTGTGTGCTCTGTGGGAGGGTATAGTAACAGGATACCATCTTTTTTAAACTTGTCTTTTACTCTTTTATTTGGAAATATTTCCTAATGAGCATTTCCCTAGAAAAGCCTAGTGGTTTTGTTCCACTCCCCACCCCAGTTAGTCCACAATCCTAGTATTCTTCAGACAGCTTGCACTAGCAGTCCTTCCAACTCACCCCATTCCTGCTGCTGCTTTAGGTTTCCTTACTGAAACTGGGAAGACCAGAGCAAGTATCATTCTTTCTACTGGAACTGAATCTTCATTTCAAGTGACACAAATCAGAATAAAGGTATGTAGTTCCTCTGTGCTTTTTCAAGTAAAAGGCTTTTTGTTTTTTCCCTCATGACAGAGTTGAATTAGAATTACTTTTTCTGTACAAACTGAAATTTGAAATTAGTGATGCAGTGGTGTTATTTTGGGGTTTTACTTTTGTGTAAGTCCCAGGGAACTTAAGGAAATGGAGGCCTTAAATTGTTTCAGGGTACCACAAACATGTAGTAAAGATATTTAGTTTCTATTGCTTTTGTCTGTATCTTGTGATCTATTCAAGCCAGTGAGCCTTAGGTGTATGGTTTCTTGCTAAAGAGAATGGATTTATTTGTGGAATTACATACCAGAAAATATTTTTTCACCTCTCTGAACAGCAGGTTTCAAGACATACAGCATCTGAGTTCAGATTAATCGCAGGGTCTTTCAAAATTTAGAGACATCAATGTCATTTGAACACTTGGCATGATTTTATCTCCTTTAAAGGCAAAATCTTGTGACCAGCATAAAACTTGAGTGAGATTTCTGCAATTGAATTTTATTTAAGCCCAAGCAGTAGCTGAATTAACCAAGTACACAACCCTGGCTCGGCGAGCTACAAGAGTGTTCAAAACCATTTCTTGAAACGCGTTTCCTTTTTCCTTAGGTATAAAGTGCAATTCCAGAGATTGCTATTGTCAGTATTTATTTTTTTTTCCCCTGTGAAATCAACACCTTTTGTTGCCAATATTGACATTTCTCTGGATTTGCTCTTCAGGTCCGAAGAGGAGCCATCGGGGCGCAGTGTGGGCTGGTGTTTGCTTATAACAGCGCGTCGGAGAAGTTCCACGCAGAGGAGCACTTCAGGAGATTTGAAAGCTATGACAAGTGGAAGCTGAGGGAATTCAAACAGTTTGTAAAAACCAGGTATAAGGGGACTTTTTGCAGTGAATCCATGGAAAATAAGTGTGAAATTAGATCTTTGTTGTAATGCCACTTGGACTGCAGAGAATTGTTCCGGTTGACGTAAAAAAATAAACATCCTTTAATTGCTACTTGTTTGATTTTAGTGAGCCTCCATTTGATGTGTTGGAGGAAATAATGGATGTAGCTGTTGCCTTCAGCCTCTTGATTTAAAGACCTGTTTAAAAAGGGATATAATAAACTTTCTACTTGAGGTGCAGCTCGCTGATAGCAGAAACAACTTGTAGGAAGATCACATGTTAATTAGCCTTTATTAAATTGCTGTTAAAGAACTGTTGCTTAGGAGTGACAGGAGATTAGGGACCATGACTAAAAGATTTCCTTAATTTTCTTACCTTTCATATGCTAGAGTTTGGGTATGTGAAAGTTGCTGTTGCAGCTGTAACATGGAAAAAATATTTTGGTAGCCTATCGACAGCTTGGCAGCTTCTTTAAACTTTTTCTTTACAAAGTTTAACTTTCTTTCATGTGCAGAAGCAGTTGTTCGAGTGATGATTTGGGAGACGATGATCCAATTGGCTGGTTTGAAGTGGAAGAGGAATGGGATGAAGTTGATGTCAAAATGCAGCAATGCAGAATTTCCCAAGTAAGACACCATGGAATTCCACTGACCCAGTCAGTGAGCAGAGGCTCATCCTCCTGCTTGGTTGTCGTGCCAGTTGAAATAAATGTAACCCCTTTTTGTGTACAAGGAGAACTCTGGGGTAGAGGTAAAAAGCAATGGGCTTCTAGTTAATTGGGTGATTTGACTTTTGTCCTCCGGGTTTTATTTTTTTTCTCTGTACATGCACATCTACAGCTGTGGCTAAATGGTGCTTCAGGATCAAATTTAGTGCTACGTTAGGTGATAATGCACAGACTGATGATTTTATCACAAGGGAATATTTCTAAACAGGATGACATGATAGTTGCTTTTATTTTAATATCTAGAAGAATTAACTACTGCCTAGTTACAGCATTCTTTCAGTGTCAGGTTCTTCAGCCCTTGTTTTAAGGGACAAACTATTACTGAGCAGTTCCATCAGTTAGGTTGATTTCCTTGAGGAATGTGGGACTTTTCTGTTTCATGGGTGGCACAATATGGATTTTGATTTCTAGTGCTTAAGTAGGAAACGTTGCTTCTCAGACCCTGCATTTATCTTGTTTCTGGAATCAGCTCTTGCCCAGCTCCCCTCTCCTTTCTTGTACTGTGCAAATTAGCAGAAGTGGTGGCACAGTTAAAAGTCAACTGGGATTTATTTTTTTCTGTAAAACCATCACTGCTTGCTAAGACATTCTGCTGTTGCCTGTGTGAGCCTTAGTCCCTGAGCCTTGTGCCTGTGCAGAGTTACTAAGTATGTTTGAATGGCAGAACTTGCTGTTCCCTTCAGCTTTGCATCCTGTACCTCTCTGTGGACAGACTGCATAAAAGTATGGTTTAAATATTGCATATTGATCCTCTACTTGCTTTTCAATGCAGCTAATAACTTTTTAACCAGCAAAAGTGCTGTAAATGAAGAGCCAAGGGACAGAGTCTGGAGAATGAATGGAACTGATAAAGAATTAACTAAGTTTGTAGAGGTCACAGAACCATTGCTGTGACTTTTTTGGATGTGGGGGGAGTTCAAGCTTAGCCTGAATCCCAGGCTCAGTATTTTAAACTTTTGAAGGTGACTGACAGGGACTAAGGCTTTGCCTCCCCAACCCCACTTGCAGCCTCCTCATGTACCACCTGGGGAGGAACAACACCATGCACCAGTACAGGTTAGGGGTAGGCCCATTGGGAAGCAGCCCCATGGAGAAGGACCTTGGTGTCCTGGTGGACAATAAGCTATCTGTGGAACAGCAATGTGCCCTTGTGGCCAAGAAGGCCAATGGGCTCCTGGGGGGCATAAAGAAGAGTGTGGCCAGCAGGTCGAGGGAGGTTCTCCTCCCCCTCTACTCTGCACTAGTGAGA
>WTSP01027123.1:0-44450 GCA_025331215.1 Actenoides lindsayi | reverse complement strand
AATCCATTCCCTCTAGTCCTATCACTGCCCGACAGCCTAAAAAGTCCCTCCCCAGCTTTCTTGTAGGCCCCCTTCAGGTACTGGAAGGCCACAATAAGGTCTCCCTGGAGCCTTCTCTTCTCCAGACTGAACAACCTCAGCTCTCTCAGTCTGTCCTCATAGGAGAGGTGCTCCAGCCCTCTGATCATCCGCGTGGCTCCAGAACTGGATGCAGTACTCCAGGTGAGGAGAGGAGGAGAATTACCTCCCTTGACTTGCTGGCCATGCTTCTCTTGATGCAGCCCAGGATACGATTGGCTTTCTGGGCTGCAAGAGCACGCTGGTGGCTCATGTTGAGCTTCTCATCCAACAGTACTCCCAAGTTCTTTTCTTCAGGGCTGCTCTCAAGCCAGTCACTGCCCAGTGATTATGCTGGATAATGTCCTGGTCAATTTCTGCACCTGTTCAGTCCGGGGTGAGAGCCTCTCATTCCTTTCTGGGCTGTGAGGTTTTGGTTTATAGCTCTGGTTTGTACAACACACAGCTCTGCTGAGATACTGGTACTGGGTGAATTATAAGTAAGTGGTAATAATAATTTCAAAACATCCCTGTTGAAATATAGTGTGGATGTTGCACTTCACAGATAAACACAGAGAACCGGTTCAGAATTATCAGTTCTTATTCCAAAACAAACTACGAGTTCATCTTTCCCCAAGGAACAAATCTAGTTCATTAACCTACTGCACTAAGCAGACCTTGCATTGACATCTTCTGTTAGCAATTTTTCACACAGAACTTGTCATTCTAAGCAAGAAGCAGGTTTGTGTCCTTGGAGCTGGAACTAGAGAAAATGTCATCGCAGTTTAAACAACAGTGATCAAAAGTAACGATCTCAAATCAAGAGCACTCACTTTCAGGTCTTTTTACTAATCCGAGATAAGTAAAGAACATCATGTTCAAAGAAACAATTTTTGTATAAGACTAACTTTTAAGTCTGTGTGCATATATATTCTTTTTGATCTGAGTTCAATGGTTTCCCTTACATAACTAAAAAGAGTTAGCAGAATAGGTAGTAAATTAAACTGGAATATAAAATAATGACAGCACCAGACAACTGTTTCTTCCTGGTTTTATCAGCTCAAGAACAAATTATGTTAAGTAATTATTAATAGTGCCATGTGATTTAGCAGATTTTTGTGGCAAAGAGAGGTGGGGAGGGAAAGCTTATGGACCTTGGGTCATGTTCTGCCCTTTGGGTTGAACGCCTGCAAATGGCAATAGTTTGGGCAGTCACTCTTTTGGATCACATGATAGATACACTTAAAAATCATTTGTGTTTTCTGTGTAAATGGCCTTTTACATGACACATTTATAAGTCCATATGGGTTTTTAAAGAGATGATACAAGAGTTTCCACCCTGTACCCTGTGGTGCCAAGAAAACAAAATTCTGGTTGCATTTCAGAGCAAATATAGCATGTTGGGAATTATGCATTGCATGTAGCTCTCTGTGACAGTAAAATAAATTACAAGTTAAATCTGCAGTACGAAATCACTGAGTACCAGCATCTGCACTGTTGCTAACTGGATGTTCAAGAATAGAATTGGTCACTGGATTTAAATATGGTGGATTGTATATATTGACAGGGAGCAAGAATTTCTGGATCTTTGGGCTCTGTCAGTTTTTGGTCTATAGATATTTCTGTAATATTTTGTTTGCATGCTACTAAACTTTGTTGTAAGGATAGGGAGTCAAGTAGGAAAAGGCTATAGCTGGACTTCTCTTTGGTTGTTTTTTTTATAGCTGTGAACCTGTGCATTATAATGTTGCTTCTTTATTTCAGTCTAGTCTTGCCATATTTGCTAAGTAAGTGTGTGCTATCTGAATTGTATGTCTTCTCCTGGATTTGCTCTGATTTATCAACGTTCTATTTTCTTTAGGGTTTTGAATCATCAGGGGATACACAAATCACAAAACCCATTTACTCAAGAACAAATTTTGAGCTCACCAGGGTAAGAATATATATGTACAAAAATAAAGCCTTTTGAAAAGTATTCAGAAAAGGAGAACACATGAAATTTCACACTGAAGCTGATCTGGACTGGGTGGAAGTGTTTGTTTTTATAGCAAAATTATGGCATTAGCTCAGCTGTGTAGTCTGTATAATAATAAAACATGTAGCAGAAATACTGTTGTGCCCAGTCATTCAGAAGGGAAGGAAGTAACATTTTCCTAATAGACTATTTCTTTTTCAACCTGCTTTCCATTTTGCAAGTGATAGCTCCAGCTCTCTGCTTGTCCAGCAGTGGTTGCCATCCAAACAGAATGCTCTGGGAACTCTTTTGTTGCAACAGTTTCCTTTCATAAATAATAATACAAAGTTTTGTCTCAAAGAATACCAGGACAGCTGTGAAAAAAGGTGAGATTTGTTTACAAAGAGAACAAGAAGTAAGTGGATGAGGTAGAAGGATTGGGAAAATAAAAATGTTTTGTCAGGAATCCCAAACCCTGGAGGTAAGAGAGAAAGCCTGGATGGAGGAAGTCTCTCCACTGGTCAATGAGGATTTGGTTAGAAATCCCTTGGTTAAACTAAACACACACAAAGCCATGGGCCTTGATGGGATGTACTCATGAGTGCTGAGGGAGCTGGCTGATGTTGTTGCTCTACCGCTCTCCACCATTTTTGAAAGGTCATGGAGAACAGGCGAGGTACCTGAGGACTAGGGAAAAAGCCAATGTCACTCCAGTCTTCAAAAAGAGCAAGAAGGAAGACCCTGGAAATTACAGACCAGGAAGCCTCACTTCCCTCCTTGGAAAGGTAATGGAGCAGCTCATTCTAGAGATCATATCTCAGCACACGGAAGAAAAGGTTATCAAGAGTTTATTTACTAAAGGGAAGTCATGTTTGTCTAATCTGATAGCCTTCTATGACAGTGTGACTGAATGGGTAGATGCAGGGAGAGCCATGGATGTTGTCTATCTTGACTTCAGCAAGGCTTTTGACACTGTCTCCCATAACATCCTCATGGGTAAGCTTAGAAAGTGTGGGTTAGAAAAGTGGATGGTGAGATGGGTCTGAACAATAGAGATTACAGGGTCATGATCAGTGGCATTGAGTCCAGTTGGTGACCTGTAAGTAGTGGCGTTCCCCAGGGGTCAGCACTGGGTCCAGTCTTATTCAACATCTTCATCAATGTCCTGGAGGAAGGGATAGAGTGGACCTTCAACAAGTTTCCTGATGATATGAAATGGAGGAGTGGCTGGTACACTAGAAGGCTGTGCTGCCATTCAGCAGAGTCTGGACGGACTGGAGAGCTGGGAAAATGGTAAGCAAATGAATTTCAACAAGGGCAAGTGTAGAGTCCTGCACGTGGAGAGGAATAACACCACACACCAGTACAGGTTAGGGGTTGACCTGATGGAAAGCAGCTCCATGGAGAAGGACATTGGAGTCCTGGTGGTCAACAAGTTATCCATGGGGCAGCAATGTGCCTTTGTGGGCCAGAAGGTTAATGGTATCCCGGGGTACATAAAGAAGAGTTTGTCTAGCAGGTTTGAGGGAGTTTCTCCTTGCCCTCTACTCTGCCCTAGTGAGACCACATCTGGAGTATCGTGTCCAGTTCTGGGCTCCTCAGTTCAAGAGAGACAGGCAAGTACTAAAGAGAGTCTGACAGACAGCAATAAAGATGATTAAGGGACTGGAACATGTCTTTTATGAGGAAAGGCTGAGAGACCTGGGGCTGTTTAGTCTGGAGAAGCCTGAGAGGGGATCTTATTAATGTTTACAAATATCTGAAGAGTGGGTATCATGTAGAAGGGGACAGTCTCTGTTCACTGATACCCTGTGATAGTATGAGGGGCAATGGTCAAAAACTGGTACAGAGGAAATTCCACCTCAGCATGAGGAATAACTTCTTTCCTGTGAGGGTGACAGAGCCTGGAACAGGCTGCCCAGAGAGGTTGTGGAGTCTCCTTCTCTGGAGACTTTCCAGACCCTCCTGGCTCTGTTCCTGTGTGGCCTGCCCTGGGTGACCCTGCTCTGTCAGGGTGGTTGGACTCGATGATCTTTCGAGGTCCCTTCCAACCCCTACCCTTCTATGATTCTATATGCACGCTCATGCCTTTTAAAAGCCAAATTTATACACAAATCTTACATTGTTTTTCTCTCCTTCTAGTACTTGATGATCAAGTTCTTATGCACAAGACAAGACACAGCGGAACGGCTCGGCGTCCAAGGCCTGAGCATTCTTGGGTATCTTCGGCTTGTGCGAGACGAGCCCAACAGGAGCATGAACTGTTTGCAGTGCCAGAAGACTGATGATGATACAGTTTGTGGCACAACCGTTCTGCTGAAGACGCTTCATTTCATCCAGCAGCTGGCACAGGACTTGGTATTTGTACTTAGTAATTCTTTTTTAAGTGTGTATTGGCTGTGCTATGAGTAATAAGGCTGTTCTCACAGTAATTGTGATTGGAGAAAGCCAGACTTGGTGCTAGATACTAGTAAGTGTTAAAACTAGAGAAAAAAATTGTTTTCTGAAAAACAGTGTTCTGTGTGTGTTTGCTGAAGTTGACTAGGACTGTGCTCACTTTGGGTCCAGAAGAGAGTTAAGAACCATTTTTCAGAATCAGGTGGATGGGGCCAGTCTCCTTTCGGTTGTGCCTTGTGATAGGATAAGAGGTGATGGTCACAAGCTGAAACACAAGAAGCTCCACCTCAACTTGAGGAAAAACTTCTTCACTGTGAGAGTGCCAGAGCCTGGACCAGGCTGCTCAGAGAGGTTGTGGAGTCTCCTTCTCTGGAGACTTTCCAGACCCTCCTGGATCTGTTCCTGTGTGGCCTGCCCTGAGTGACCCTGCTCTGGCAGGGGGGTTGGACTTGGTGATCTCCAGAGGTCCCTTCCAACCCCTACCATTCAATGTTTGTAGGTTACAGTGCTGGATGTAGATGCAAGAAGAGGATGCTCTGCAGGCTGTTAGTGCAGCTAGTTCTGAAGTGAGCTCCTGGAAAGCGCATAGACAGGTAGCTAGGAAAGTTGCATAGATTAAAACATCTCTTCTTCAGGTAAAATAATTCTGTAACCATCTAGAGTGAGCCATATACAGCTAAGAGATGTGGCTGGTGTGTGCTGATGTCTGTCAGCGTAATGTTCTTTGCTTTTGACGTTATCTGTCAAAGTCATGTTTTGTTCATACAGCCTTTTCATCTTGAATTCTGAGCCATGGGCAGTCCCGTTTTGGCTGTGGGCTGGTTTTGGCCATGGTAGAGTTAATTTTCTTCATAGTAGGTAATATGGGACTATGTTTTGGATTTGTCCTGGAAACAAATTTTGGCAATTCTGGAGTGTTTTAGTTATTACTGAACAGTGCTTGCACAGAGTCAGGGTCTTTTCTTCTCCTCATACCTCCCTGCCAGCAAGAATTCATGTTAGCTGCAAGCTTATAGGAAACTAGGCTGCTTTAGAGCCAGTGCTCAGGGATTTACTTTTAGTAAGTTGTGTTCTGTATAGAGTTAATTTTCCAATCCTGCATTTTCTCTGCCTTTTTCAGGTTCAACAGAAGGAGAGTGGATTGAAATACAAGTCATTTTTAGATTTCACAGGCCTCGATTTGCAGCTGTTCTGGAATTTTTACAATAAACTTCATCAAAAGTAAGTCCCTTTACTGTGTGGTGAAGCACTGAGCTGTGTGTGTATGTATAAATAAAGTATGCTTAGTTTAATTGCAGCAGTTTCTTCTTCCTAAACTACATGATTTGCATAAATAACATTTTCCTGCTGCTGCCATATGGGTTTTTAACTATAGCATTCTGTAGAAGCTTGAGATGTAGATTAAATTAGCTATACTTTTTTTGGCTATGCGCTCTACTCGGTGGGTTTTATCCATCTGAGATAGATAATGCCACGAAAGTCACTATTTGCTGCAAAAGAGCTTCTCTTCTAGTTTTTGCTTCAGTTTGGTGTATGTTTTCTTACAGCCCGAGGGAAGAATGTATCTTTGCTCAAACACTGTTATTGCAGCTTCTCCAGAGCTGCTTCTCTGTACTTACTGGAGATAATAAAACTACTAAACCTCAAGAAACTTCCCAGAGCAAAACATCTGGTCACACAGAAGCTGCAGAAGAGCTTTATAGACATTTGTGTGAAGGTAATTTATATGAAATGTTATCAGCTGTGTTGTCTGTTTTGGCTTACAAGTTACAGTTTGGGAAAAGATATTTATTCCTAGAGGCCAAATCAGCTACTGTTCCTTTGTTTCTTCTTCAGGTCAGTGTGTGCTAATTAGCCTGTCACAGTGAAACTTTCTTTGACCATATGAAATGGTTTTATAGACTTTCTCACAACATGTGGTCTGGAAACAGCTGCAATAGAAAACTTTATTTCAAATGTATCACCTGTTTTACCCAGCAAGGAATGGGATCCTTTAACTATAACGATACTTGGGCTCATTTATTTCTAATATTTCCTATAAATAATCTTACAAGGAGCCTGTAAGGTTTACAGAAATGCAGGGAAGATTCTGGAGCCAGTGAAGAGCATGGGAATTGCACATTAGATTTCACTGGAAGTAGGATGGCATCCTCTTTATTCCGGTGTAATTTTTCTATTAATTGTCTAACAGTCTTCTGAAAAGCAAACTAGAGACAACAGTTTATGCAGAAGCTGTCACATGTAGGAAAAAAACTATTAGCTGTGATACTTTTCAAGTCTTAATGTTCCTAGAATTAATTTATTCAGTGAATAAAACTACCCAGAGAAAAATCATTCTTCAGAAAGTTTCCTCTCATTTTCTGTGTGTGTCATGGGCTTGAAGTTGTGTAAAATAACACCTTTAATTCAGTTATGTCCCCAACAGATGGAGTATTAATTTGTTCTTGCAATTCTGTTTCCCTTTCCTATGAGCAGTAGTGGATATGGGGGACAGTAACTTGATGCCAATGAAAATGCTCAAGGAGGAAGTGAAGAACACCTTACTCAGTGGAGCAGCAATCTTCTTCCCAGATAGACAGACCAGGCGACACCAGCTCTTCACCATGATGGTAAACCATTAAATAAGTAATTGTTTAGTATCTGCTTTTTTCTTTCTTAATGCTGAAAAGAGGATGAATCTGAATTATTATTCTTGTTAAATAATGTATATTTAGTCCCATTAAAGCAAAAACCTTTTTTTTTTTAATTTTTTTCTTTCTTGCCTCTTTTTACCCTCCTCCTCCTCTCTTTGTGCAACTTATCCAAAAAAAGAGGAACTAACCCTGACTTTCTTACCCAAAATGAATAGTAGAATGCAGACATTAGAATTCTTTCTCGCAGAGGAGGGAAACGGAACATATTATAAGGAGAAATCTTTTTCCTTTTCTAGAAAAACATCACAGAGCAAGAGCATAAGCAATCTGTACATCTCGCCTTCAGATCCTTGTGTACCCACTTCAGGTAAAGGGTCCTGACGTGGACTTTACTTTAGAAAGGAGAATACCACTACTTAATATGTTTAACTGGATAGGTATATAAGGCATTGATTTATATATATGAAACATTGTCTGAGGTTGATGTTGAAATCACAGGATGTTGCTCTTGGGCTTCTCCTGTGCTGTCTTCAGTATTTTTTTTAATTTTTTTTTTTTTTTTTAAGTGATTGTTTGTCCATGGTGATGGTTGGTATTCATTTAACCACTCTGGAGTCATCAGAACCCAAATTTTTTATTTTTATAGTAATTATACAGTAGCATCTCTACAGATTTATAGCAAGGATTACTAAATTTGTGAGTTGGAACTGGTCTACTTGTTGTTGCTTAATAAGATTTTTGTTTTGTAGTGATCAAGACCCAGGTGGACTTTTATTATTGCCAGAGAAAGGAGTTTCTGCAAATTTTGACATAAGTGAAGTGCTGTCAGTCATGGATACCCTTCTGCTAGTGGCAGCAAGAGAGGTAACTGGCTTTCCATTGTTCCTCGTCCTACATCTTTGCTGTGATTTTAGTATGCATACAAACACAAGCTGCGTGCCTGAGATGTGTGCTAAAGAACTATGTTTTCTGTCCTTCTGGGTAATACTGGCTATTCAAGTCTGTAGGGTTAGATTTTCCAAGCAATTGAGGTATTTTCCTTTTAAAAAATAACATTTTTGTAATAGTAGAGTGAGTAATGTATAAGATGAGGTAGTTTTCCATAGCATTGAAAAGACTTTATGGCACACTATCAACAGTAGGAAACAGAAGTAATCATCCCATATTGAGAGGTTAGAGTTGGTGATGCCACTAAAGGGAGGTGTGAGTGGTGGAGGGTCATTTACATACGCAGAAAAAGATGTGCTGAGAATACTGAGTGACTCATCTGTGGCTTTTCCTATTAAACTTGTGGTTTATCAAAACAAAATCCATCAGTTGCTTCACGATGTTACAGGCAGCTTGTCATGTGGCACTCCCATCTTTTTTTTTTTGTGGGGGGTGAGTGGGATGCTGATGTCCATCACCGTTTGCTTAGTACCTACTGTGTGTCGTGCTGCCGTGCTAGAGGATCTCCTTTCGTTCCCTTCTTTATTTTTCAGTGTGAAATGATGATGCTGGATGTTGCACAGCAAGAAAGTGGCACAGTCTTGTCTTCCTTATTCTGGTCTGTTCAAGGTAGCCTCCTTTCATGGTGCTACCTGCAACTTAAGGGTAGCGATGATACAGCCAAGGATCTTGCAGTAGAAATACTTAAAAACTGTAAGTGCTGGGGTTGAATACAGAATTGTGGTGTAATACAGGAGTTTAAAATGTGATTTTGCAAATTGCAGAATAATAAGCCTTCACCAGTGGTTGCCTGAGGCACACTTGTAACTGTCAGAGCATTTCTAATCTCTCTAGGAAGGAATTTGCAGGCAGATTGAGCAACTTAGGCTTTTAGCTGTACCGACAATTTAATGTTGGGAGAACCTTCAGAAAACATTTCAGTAAGTTTGTGGGGGCCACATACACTGGGGACAAAGACCCCAACAAATAGTTACAGACTTGCATTTTAATATTTTGGTTTCTTTAAACATCCCTTATTTTGATAAGCTCCTGTGTGGTGAAATGTATTTTCCTAGATGTTTGTGACAGCAAGAAGAAGGGGGCTTGATTGAGAAGCTGGGCTCTTTTAAGGGATGTTTTGCTACAGTGGTTTGGGATGGGTGGTTTTGTGGTTTGGGTTTTGTTGTGTTGTTTTGTTGGGATTTTTGGTGTGTTTCTTTGGATATTTTTTGTTGTTGATGCAGCAGCTCTGCATTTAATACTTAATTGAGCCAAGTATTTAAAGGAGGTGTAATTTTATGTAAAATTACTTCGTATTTATGTCATTTATTTACAAATAAGTTTGTTGTGTTACTGTCTTACATTTAAAAATGGAGTGATGTTATAGCTAAACCTTAACCAGCCTCACTTGTTACTTAAGCTGCATTTCTCAGTTGTGTAGGGAGGCTGCTGGATGCACTGAGATTATTGAAACAATCTTGGAGGGTTTGATTAAATTACTCATCACTCATCTTTTTTGTAGTACCGTTGATAAGCATGACTTGATTCCACAATAGAAATAGCACAGAGAACTTCTCTGAACTGTTTTCACTTGAGTGTCACTGCCTTGGGCAGCAGATGCCTTTCCTGCTGTCCTCCTCCTCCTCCTCCTCCTCCTCGTGCACATCACCATGCGCTTAAGTGTTTCATAAAGCAGGTTGTGGTAGCAAATCCTTAAGGTGGCTATTAAGGGTTTTTTTTCTCTTTAGATGTGGGCCAGTTCCTGTCAAATATCAGAACGATTTTGCAGTCACTTTTATCTCAATATAGTGGCAAAACAATAGTAGAAAAAATAAGTAACTCTGTCTTTGCTATGGCAACTCGTCAGCTGGTAAGTGAACACTGGGATTTTGTTCTATTCCCGGGCAGCACGGCCCTGGTTACGCGTGTTTTCATGAGACCTCTGTTTTCTCCTAGGTCATCTTCTTGTTGGATTTTTGCACTTTAGACATTCCACACTGTACTCTGCTACAGGGATTCAGCACTTTGATAGAACCACTGAAAAGCCTTTGTAGTGAGCCTCATAAGGTAACTAAAGATAACAGGCACTGTTAAGTGCGGTGAAACAAAAGCAAAGGTGCGAGAAAGATGCAGAAAAGTTGGGTAATTCTACTGGGGAGTGTTTGAAAAGAGCTGGAAAGCTTGGAAAAGCTTGGGATGTGTAATGAAATGTTGAGTGCAGAACTAGAAATACGTCTATACTAATATGGAAAATGAGCAAAATGACCAGAATGTGCAGCTGGAATGCAAAGCCTAGAAGGATAGGAAGGAGAGGTTCTGAGGATGAAGAGGAAAATAAATTATAAATAGTATGTGCTTACCATCTTAATTTGAAAATAGTACATGCTTAACATTTTTAGTTTCATTGCTTGTGATGCCAACAAAGTCTGTATGTCTGTCGTGTAGATGTTTAAATCTGCATTAGTCATCCAGACTCTCTTTTTGTTATCATTGCAAACTTGTAGACACTTCTGGGGTGAAACTGCCTCCTCCCCCAGTAGACTAGATGGATTTTGCTTTAGAAGTGCTTCCTTGCCATGGTTATCAAGGGTGTCTTTATAGCTAGTTCAGCTGTTCTGTAGGCTTTTAAATGCCACTTTACATGTACATCTGGCAATTTGAAAGTACAGACACACAAATCTAGTGTGGTAGTATTTTTTTCTTTAAAGCTTCACGTTTGTATCTCAAAAATGTACTTTTGTTCTACAGATGGAAATGGAAACCTGGCAGCAAGAACAGCCTGTGGTATTGCGAACGTGGACAATGGAATCTCCTCATAACTATGAAAATAATTGCCATGAAGTCTCAGTCTTCCTGTGTCATGGGGCAACTTACTTTGAGGTGGAATTTGATGAAAAATGTGAAACTGAAAGGAGGTAATTGAATCTTGTGCTGTGTTACATTCCAGTATCTCTTTGCAGAGGGGCAATCAATTCATGTTTCAGTGTCCGAGGAATACTTCTTGCACTCCAGTTGTGCCAGTTCAGTTCTCCATTGTCCTGTGTAAAATATAATGTGCATGTTGAATAACTTCTTGTGCTGGAAGCCACTTCTGGTAGAAGTATAGACGTGCTGTTCATATGAATTCTGCTTTCATTGGCCTTCATCTGTTTTGTAATATTACTGTGACCACCACAGTGTGTGCTTGGGGTATTTATTTTGTCCTTTTCAGGCAAAACTATTCTCTTGGTTTCTCTTGTTAACATATCAGGCTACTGCTTAGTTAAGGCACATGCTGGAAGTTAAAATTAGCACCCATTACCAATTCTGAAGAATTGGGAAGGTTCTGCAGGAAAGCAGGTCTGTGGTTGCTGAGACTGTTGCATTGAAACATGAAACGAACTCCTTGGCAGCCACGTGAAGCAATGCAGGTGTGGTTCAGAAAGATGTGACAGGGTACACGGAGATGCAGCGCTCGTGAAAATCCAAAAGCTAATCTTTTCCCCCCAGAACTTAAAAAATTAATTTGGAAGTAATGAATTGCAATTTTCACAGGTATGATTACCTGGAGTTTACTGATGCCAGAGGTGCAAAAACTCGTTACGATACAAAGGTTGGCACTGAGAAGTGGCCTAAGGTGAGCACCTTTAAAATTCTGAACCAAGTGATCTATCCAATCTTAACAAATTCTTAGGATTCTTGTGGAAAACCTGTTGTCTAACAGGATGTGTGCTTCTATGCCTGTGTGTTTTATTCCGTCTCAAAGGTGGGGGGCAGGAGGTGGGGTGGGGAAGAATGTCTGCAATGCTGCAAATAAGAGGAGCGAATGAATAAAGAACCCTTCTTTGTTGCTGTTAGCAAAGGAGCAGTCAGTCAAAATAAAAAGTAATAATCATGTTGGACTGCCAGTAATTGAATGGATAAAACTTACTCTGTTGACCCTCTGCCCTTGCAAGTTTTACCATCATGAGACAAGTGTAGTGCTTCCCATGGCTATGCTGTTTCTTCAGTCACACCCACTCCAGTAGGATGCTTCTTTGTTGTTTTATGGCTCCGACTTCTAAAGCTCAATTATCTATAGAAGTTCTCATTAATCTCTGGCATAGAAATTTTACATGCTTAGTATTGTGGGTTTCTCATTCAGCTGGTGGGGGAAATTAGATCTGTTACGGCCAAAACGTAATACTAAAGAAACCACAGTTGCTGAAGGAAATTCATTACCCTGAAACGTCTTCCTGTCATGTACATTTGGCAAAATGACTGTTTTGTTGCTCTGTAGAAAGTGACCTTTAAGGCTGGCCCACGGCTGCAGTTTCTCTTTCACTCTGACAGCAGTAATAATGAGTGGGGCTACAAGTTTTCCGTCACTGCTTATGGCCTTCCGGATGTTGCCGTTTCTTGGGGCTTGGATTTACAGCTTCTTGTATCCCGGTTGATGGGGCGCTTGGCTTCCCGAAGCATGGCGCTGAAATCACTACGAGGTGAGTGTGTTCAATTGCTCCACGAGCTCTGATGCCATAGAAAGAGGAGATAAGGAACCTTGTGTTTCAAACCCCCTGTGAAAAGGAGGTTCCTTTGGTGTTTCGCCCTGGGAAGGTTGTTGTGTTGCTGCTTAACAAAGTTTGGTCGTTGAGCTGAACCCACTTCTTGGGGCAAGCTTGGCTGCTGTTCCGTGTGTGGGACTGCTCTGAGAACATCACAGGGATCACCCTGATTTATCTGCTAAGCAGGAGCCAGTGTTAGGAAGACATAGACCTTTGGAAACAATCATACTAAGCTGAATTGCATTTATGAAGTAATGGCAGCGTTTGCCAGGTCTTCTGTTCTTTTTTATCTTTTAAAGTCATTCCCTGGTGCTGTGATCCACCCCCTGTTGGTGGTGTGAATGTGGAGCCAGCAAACTGAAAAAAATACAGAGCTTAGAACACAAATGATTTCAAAAGTTTCACGTGAGCGTTTGGTATTGATTTAAATTTGAATTCGCAAATTAAGTTTGGCTAATTCCAGAATTTAAGCACGCTCTGGATTTGGGCCACTGAAGAGAAGTGAAATACAAAATAGGAGGTGGATGCAAGAACAAAAGAGAAAAAAAAAAAAGAAGAAAAAAAAAGAGAGTTGTTTGTTCTTTAGTTTCCAAACCAGAACACTTCTCTCTAGCTTCCTAAATCTGAATTAATTCATCACTTTGGATAAATTAAGCAAGGTTAAAGAGTTCTTGCTGCCATCAGATGGTCAGCACTCACCTTGGGAAATAAGGCAGGTACCTGTTAATCTAGGGAATGAGTTGAAGTGTTCTTATCACAGAATATTTCCTCCTTTTATTAATATGAGCATGCTTACATAGAGCAAGTTACTGTGTCTTTAGTAGGAGAAAAAGCTTTTAAACTCCCTTGCAACTTGGGGAATTTCTGTGGTTATAAGCACAGCAAAAATGTTTGATTTGAAGTCCTGCCATAATGTGACACGTTGTCATGATAAGATATTGACACTGTCATTAAAGAAAGGGTACATCAGATTTCTGCACCAAACTAGAGAAACAAAAGTTAGAGGATGTTGTTAAATGACTTGTTCAGTCTGTTTGTGCTGCATTTTCTTCCCTCTCCCCCACTGAATGTTTAACATTTATTATTTTCGTTAGTCTGTAAAAAATGAACGAAAGTATTTACTAACTGAAGCGTCTGTTCTGGTTTTCTTGCAGAACTAGGTAGTGAAGCAGACTTGCCTCCTATGAAAGTAACATCAGTTCTTAATTCTCCTCTGTGGAAACCTGTCTTCAGGCATCAGATGTGTCCTGAGGCACTCCTGGGAGCCAGGCAAAGCAGCAGACTGCACCACGATAAAAAAGAGGTGCTTACACCACGGCTTTTGATTCATCAACGCAAACTCCCCGCGCATCACATGGTTTCATTCAGACTTCCTTGGTTGATATGTGCTAAAGTTGTCATCTCTTGTGCTGTTTAATTCAAATCCCAAGGAGGAAAGAAACTGTTGTTTTGTGCCCTTTGTTAGTTTCTGCTTCCGTAGAATCATAGAACGGTTGGGAGGGACCTTCAAAGATCATCTAATTTCCCCCCCCTGCCTTGGGGAATGAATCTTTCATTAGATCAGGTTGCCCAACTGCAGCAGGTTTACTGCAAGTTGGCTTTATTGTAGAAATGAGCTGCAACCATTTTTCAGATCCTGTGAAAGTGACTGTTTTCTACCATTCTTTCCAGGCTAGGAGCTGTCACCAAGATGACTGCCGTAACTTTCTTATCGACTTTGCAAAATCAGATCCTGCCCAGGACTTCAGTGGGCAAAAATCTGAACTTTTCAAAGGACTTACACAGGCATGTAAAAAACAGACCCCAAAGACAGATATAGTTGCTGGTTCTACTGTTGATCAAGCTGTGAACTCCACATTTGCTGCTTTGGTGTATCTCACTCCAGATTTGTATGAGAAGCTTCAAAAATATGGTAACTCTAATATTAGACTATCTTAATAATGAAGACTTAAAGTTTGTAAAGGCTACATTAAAGCTCAGTTTATAAACTTGGAAAAAAATCAGTTTAGTGTGGCAAGTTTTAAAGATTTGTTCTGTATAAAGAAGTCAACGTTTAGGTAAATGAGGGAAGCCTTCTCTCTAGAGTGTTTGTTTTTTATTAATACATGCTTTTATCTTCAGAGCTCTGTCCAAATATTAATAACCATATTAATAACTGACTAAGCCTTATAAGGACATATCCAAAGAGAGGAGTGACATCCTCTGGGATTTTAATTCAGAGCAATGTGGCTCCCAGTGATTAGAGGTTCTTGCATCATTTTCCACTCTCATTCTGTATTTTCTAAAAGCCAGCACCAACTTATATATGTTTTCAAATGCTGAGGATGGAGAAGGTGTGAATTACCTCCCAGAATGTTACACTGTGGAAAATAACCTTGGCACCATCAAAATACATATATATATATGTATTTATTTTTTTTTTAAATAAAAGGTAGTTTTTTTTCTTTTAACTTGTATAATATCCATTGTGTTAGAATTTATATATTTTCAGTCCATAAAATGAATGACTTTTAAACTTGCACCATCCTTCCATGAAGCTCATTGCTATGTTTGAAGGATTGGAGAATAAGGTGTTGCTTGGGTTTGAAAGCTTTCATTTCAGGCTTTCACTTTCTGTCACGATTTTGAAGCTAAGCATCCTACAGTTTGAACTATCAAGCTACGGGTAGAAATGATTGACACAAAGACTGGCTTGATGACTTAAGTGGTTATTGCCTCTAGTCTTTTTGTCTATGTCTGACAATTGATCTAGCTTTATAGTAAGAAAATTAGATTGCAATCTGATTAGTAAGATTGAAAACTGTAGTAACTGGGAAAAAATACTAATGAGTGGGTAAGATACCCATCCTCCTACTATGTTAATAGCCTCATTGGTTCTGTCTTGCTGGGACAGGCTAATTTCAGGACCCATCATCACCTATGCCATGTGAAGTGTGTACAAGTGGTGCTGGAAAGAAGGAAAAAACCAAATAAAATAAATGGGAGAATGGGAGAGGGAAGGGGCTGAATAGGAATGTCTTTTTCTCCATAGTCGTTGTCATGGCAGTTTTGATGGAAACTGTCTTGTTAGGTCTTTAATTTCTGTAAATTGATCTTAAAATTCCATTCTAGGAATTCATAGCGTAGAAGAAAAGGAGGGCAGGGGGAAGAAGGTAACTAAATGGTAGAGCTTTGATACTAAGCATTTTTTGGTTAGTCTGGTATCAGTTTACGTTAGCGATACTTGTGTGTGTAGGGAGAGGTGTTTATTTTTCATGACTGCAGGCATCCATTTTGGGAAGAGACAAGAAAGATACTCATAACTTTGCAAATAACTCTGTCAAGGTGCAGCTTATGTTTTAAGGCATATGAAAGTTGGCAGGTTTTATACCCTGTTTTTCTTACAGGCACAATTCCAAGTATTGACTAAGAGACGAAGGGAAGGTTGTAGCATAATTTTAGTGAAATAGTCAAGTTGCATAAAAATGAAACTGTAAATAAACAGGACTCTTTGTTTCTCTCATTTCCAGTCAACAGTGGAGGCAAGGTGCCTTTGAGTGATGAGTTTGCCCAAGTATATTCCCTGGCTGATTCCATTAGATTATGGATGGTAAGATCACTCAGGAGGGTATCTCTTAATGTCATTTACCTTAATATTTTGCAATGCAATGCTAAGGAGTAGGGTGGAACCACATTTTTCTTCACTGATTCTAGGTCAACTGTGTTCACTTAGGAAGAACATGCTTCTCAAGTTTGAACTTAAACATTTAAATGCATTCTTACACTCCCCTCCTTCCCTCAGCCCCAGATGTGTCATCACGAGTGTTTAGGACTGAATTGGACTCAAAATTGGTTAAATCTGTGTTGGTTTTTTCGGCAAGAATGTCTGTTGTTAATTAGGAAGATTGGAGTTCTTTCTGAGATACAGCCTAGAAAGAAATCTGTCAGAAACCCCATTCTCACAGGAGTGCAGTGCTAACAGAAAAGTAAATAAGCGCTTCTCTGACAAGCAAGTAACTGGCTTGAGTTCAGAGTATGGCTTTTGCAGGTAATTCTCCTTGAAACATAAGCCCTATATCAAGAGCTGGTGTCGTCATCTGTGTCACCATCTGCAGCTGCAGGGAGCCAAAATTCATTTAGCTTTCACCAGTCTCCAGGAGATTCTGAACGTCAACAGCTATGTGGCCTTTGAGAACAGTTAATTCAGACTGTGGCCTGAGTTTCTGCTTCTCTTGTGAGTCCCTCAGATGTGGATTGGCCAAATTGACTGTTCTAGTGTCTTGTGACCTTCTTCCTCCTCTTTTCCTGCCTGCAAGTGTCTTCCTGGCAGCTTGGCACGCTAGGGATGCAGCGAGGGCAGATGCACGTGCAGATGAGGAATTGCACTGTGGCCTTCGCACGACAGGCGATGTTTGCATCTGATGGTTCTCACTAGCTAAATGGCACGAGGCTTTTGGAGAATGTTATCTCATCACTAGATGTATAGCCTTTCCTGAGTGGTGGGGGTAAAGGGGAAGCCTTTTTCTTGGAGGGCTGATGTACATCCAGTCACGAGACAGAGAAAAGTCTTGGCCTGCAAACCCTGAGCACCTCGGTATGAGACTGTTACCTGCCCCGATAGCTTAGGTACTGCTTTTTTAGGCTACTGGGTGGTTTGTTCTGCAGTAGGGAATAGTAAATCCTGTCATCTGCTCCTGAGATTAAATCCTTTTAATGCATTGCAGTCTTCATACTGCCTTGCTGCATAGATATACAGGGGGAGTCATATTTTAACTATTTTAACATCCTGTCTACAGTTGGAAATGAAGCAGAAATCCCTGATGGGTAGGGGAAACGATACTGAGGAGAAGCAGAACACAGAAGCAAGTGAGGTGAACCCAGAAACTCTTGGTAAGTGTTGCCTTTCCAAATGTATAAGCATTCCAGGTAGCTTAGTAAAGCATCGCCTTGTAGATCTTAATCGTTATTTTTGCTGTAAAAGGTAAGTTAGCAAGTGAGGTTATTTTTAATATTTTAAGAGATAAACTAGTTTACATTGCATTAACTATCAGGGATCATGTTCTGCTGTTCTTTGCAGAAAATAGTGCATGAGAAAATTCTACAGGGAGTGACCTCTCCCTTGGGTCACCTGGTTCTGAACTTAGGTTCATCTATTTTTGTAGATACTTGTTACCACAATTAACTGATGCTAGAATAGCAGCTGATGTTATTCGAATAAAATGTGTTCTCACTGGCTACTGTGTGCTTCATATGGTTCAGTGTGATTATTCAAATTTAGCATTTGGAAACATAGATTGAAGTAACTGATAGCACCATGATCAATACAATAAGAAAACCAGTATTTTCTGGCTGCCTTGGCTCGGAAGAAATGAGATAAACCTCTTCCTTCCTAAGCAGAAGACAGCAAGCGTGGCGTTCTGTTGTCATGATTTTAACTCTGCCAATTTTTGTGTCGCAGCAAAACTTTGTATGCAGAAGAGCCTTTTGTTACTGACTTTTTTGCCTGTAAGAGCAAAGACGAAACATTCTGCTTCAGACAGTTTGGAAGCCCAAGACACTGATGATATCCAACAGTACATTGGTGATAAAAGCCAAAGAAAAGGTTCTGTTGTGGACACAGACTTCCAGGCAGCACGCTCATTGTCTTCCAGCGGAGGAACTCCTTCTCTTTCTAAAGAGGGGGGCCAAATGACACACTCTGATCCAAAGACTAAACAAGTTCCTGACCCCCTCCAAACAGAAGAAGCATCTGCGTTTCATAGTAAGCCTGTGGAGAATACAGTTTCACAGCAAGAAGATGTATCCTCACCTCCTTCCACTCCTACAAGAAAATCTCAGTTCAGCCGTGGAAGACTAAGGCTGCTGTCTTTCAGATCGATGGAAGAGCCAAGAGCTGTGCCTACTGTGAAGGAGAAATATCCTATCTTGAAAAACATCCTAGACTTTATTAAGGATCAATCCCTTTCGCACGAAAGGTAAGCAGGTGGAAAACGTTGCCAGTTATAAAATACAGAAACTTGTCTGCAGGTGGCTTCAGGTGGAATAAAACATCTTTTAGCTGCAAGGTAGCAGTGAGAGCCACCGTGTCCATAAAGAGTCATCAGATTTACGTATCAGGTGATTTACATATCAGATGTCAGGTATTCACAACCATCTACGGGCTTGTAGTGTGTATTATTTCCTTTTGATTCATTTCTATCGTGGAGAGCTTCAGAATGTGGAAAACAATTACTTGACTGTTTCTTGTCCTGCTTCCTGAGAGCTGTTTGCAGTGGCATTTTGCTTCTTATCTGCAAACAACGAAAACGTGGTATAGCAGTACTAGAAATCCTTGCTGCCAAATACAGACTAGTTGTGTGTCTTACTAGATTGCTCGGTGTAACTGTAAATCGAAAGAGAAGATCTCTAGTTCTGAACTTGTCTATTTTAGGCTCTAAAACTTGGACTGGTGGAGGGAGTGTTGAAGCTTTATCACGCACTCCAACATCCCACAGCTGAAATACAATTGGAAATGTAGATACCAAACTCTTGTTTAACTAGTCAAGTACTTGTGATTTATTTGGGTTATTTTAAGCACAAGTGTTTTGAAGTTCTCATAGATATTTGTGGGTTTTTTTTCCTCCCCTCTTCTTAGTGTTTTAAAGGTTCTTGCTTTGAGAAAATCCCAAGGGCAGAGTATTATGGAAGTGCTCAAGACAATCCGCCAATGCCTAGACTCACTTGGGCAGCCACACTGTTTCCATCCTCCCTGTGTACTGTTCCTCTTAGAGCTTCTAGCCTGCCAGAAAGATTTTACAAAGTAAGTAGTTATTTAAACAAGCCTCAGCTATGTGATTTAATATGTCTTAGGCCTTGTGTTCTCCCAGTCATGTATACTGAAAACAGTAGGAAGTTCTAATCCATGTGAACAGTAAAAATATGACTTGAAGATGCAGTTGAATCACGGCCTGGATACTTAGAAACATCTTTACAGTTCAAACCAGATCATAACAAACTCAAAAAGATGGTAGAGTCTTCAGTTATTACTTTAGTTTAAGTTCCTGTCTAATTCTAGATTGCTTTGGTTTTCGTCCAGTATAGCTGCAGTGATCTAACCCATTTAACTTGTAATTACTTATGTAGCATTGCATATTTATAATTTTTTTGTGAACTTACTTTGTAAGTGAAGATAATTCCTACCTGCTGTTCTGGTTCATGAATTTAGGTCAGATTTCTATTGTGTGTCTGGACAGTGCTGCCTGAACTCTGTCGGCTCGATTCTCGCATGTCAAGAGCTTTTTATGGTCATCTTGCAGTGCACTGATTTCCTTGAAGATTTGGACTTTGACTTTTTAATATTTTTCAATTTGAAGGAATGTTCTGTCATTAGTGCCATGAGAATATTCTCTTTGCCTGTTTTGTTTCCTAACTTCTAATTCCTGGAATAGGATTCTTTTGTTTTTCTTTGACAGTGGCAGGCTGCGTTTTAAACAAAACTAACATCCTTCCTGCTTGTGGGGAGTGTTTAAAAGATTGTGTTTGTAAAATTTGCACTGCTACCTAAAATGTAGCCATGAATTCTAGACTATTAAACTGAGTATTTAATTTCTAGCTACTTTGGAAACTTGGAAGGCTGTGGTGCTGAGCTACACAAAGAGATTCGAGAGTCCTACTATCAGCTTGTTTTGTTCCTGGTCAATTCTGTGAAGGGATTTAGTGCTATAAATGACAGGTACAGTACTTCAGTTGCATTACTTAAGTGAGATTTATTTAGGTTTTTTTTCTTCCCTGCTTCTTCCCATGTCACTTCATATTGTAGAATTCCTTAATTAAGTTTGACTATACTTTGCATTATCTACAGAACTAAATAAGGACCCTTGATCTTGTGATCAAATATGCCAAGTTACCTTTTTATTAATACTAGGCAGGAAAGCACAATAAATTTATCAATGCTAAAATGTTGACTTACAGCATTTTGGTATTAGAATTCTGCAATCTGTTTCTGAAGCTTATCAGTAAAATACTAGAAATAGCAACTTTATTATGGGACACTTTGGCAAGAGTAATACCACAATTCTGCAACCTTGATTTAATGTTAAATCTCATGTTTTGGTAACATTCTGGTTAGAATTATTGGGATTTATAGCCAAATGTCCTAAAGAAATGATAATTTTGTGACTACAATGCCTGTTTCCCTGCTAATAACATCCAGGTCCTTTGTCCAGTTTCCACTGAACATGGCAGAATTTTCAAGGAGAACAACTTCCTGCAAATATCAGGAAAATGTACTGCAGAGAAGAGACAGACCCTCTTGCCAGTACTCAGGCTGTTGCATAAACTCTGTCCACAGAAGATAGCATCTTTATTTCAAATTGTATTGGCTCTGCTAAATTTTGTGAGTTTGTGCATTAGTAAACCTGGGTTTCTGCCACAGAGTTAATTTAATGCAGGGTAAAGCCTGGAAATTGGTGTACAGTGATTGTCTGCCCTTGCTGCCCAAATATTTCCACTCTAGGTTAGAGCTGCCATGTTTTACTGTCTTTGTGGTTTTATTTAGATCACTGCTTCCAGCCTTATCATGTGTGCAGACAACTCTCCTTCACCTTTTGGATATGAGCTGGGAACCGAGCGATCTTTCCTTCTTTGTTGAGATTCAGTTACCACATCTTCTTATGACTACGTCACAAGAAAACATAAGTATTCATGACAGTGTCATTTGGTGAGTCAGGAAGAATGCAACTTTCACGTGGTATTAAGGATTGACACTATTTTTACCAAGAAATGCTCCTGAACTTTGTGCTGGAACAAGCAGTAGAAGTACTATTAACAAGTATGGCATGATTTTGGCCAGTATTCAAGGGCTTAACTGAAGTATTTGAGGTTTTTTTGCAGCATTACTAGTGCAGAAACTATTAACATTTTACCTTTAACCTGATTACTGCCAGAACACTTCACTTGTTCCAGTGCAGCAGGAGGTACATAATGCTGTTTCCTGTCTTGTTAAATACCAAATGTTTTTCACACCTGCATGGTGCAGTTTTATAGTAGTTGTACTTCTTACTCATGAGCAAAGGTGAAGGCCAAAGAGCATTTAAAATGTCCTATCTCATCTGCTAATGTTACCAAAAGTAGTTTTCTAAGTGTAGATCTTTCTGATTTGGCATTATGGTCCCCATATGTATTTAAAAACTGGCCCCAGAGACAAGAAGCAGGTGTCTGTATGGTCATTTATTAAACAAGTGAACTGGAATTCCCACAGTTCTGTTTTTATTAACATGTTATAGCACTTTGTTCTTTAAAAAAAAAAAAAAAGTATCCCAAATTATATTAGAGAGAAGCCTGATTGCATTCAAACTTAATTTTGACCTTGCTTTTCTTTTAGTCAGTGGAGTGAAGAAGATGAAATTGCAGACTACAAGCAAAACTGTGAGTGGATGGATGAATGTCAGGATGTAATGTTTGAGACCTGGTATGAAAAGATAGCTCAAGCTGACCCAGAGAAGCAGAGAAAGGTGACCTCATGATTTGTTTATTTTTCTGCAGAAGGGGGAAATAAGTGACTTTTAAAAGCCTAAAGGAGAGAAGTGAACCTGGCTTAAACTGATGTTTCATGAGCTGGATCCCTAGCTCCCTGTAGGCCTTCAAAAGTCTAAAATGATTAAAAGATCCCCATCCCTTCTTTTGCAGGGGAATGTTCTGCTTACTGTCTAAAATGAGCTTTCCCAAAGTCAGAAAATAATACTCAAGTAAACTGTCCTTTTTTTATTGCTCTAGATGCACATGTTTGTTGCTCGTTACTGTGACCTGTTAAATGTGGACATATCCTGTGATGGCTGTGATGAGATTGCACCGTGGCATCGCTACCGCTGTCTGCAATGCAATGACATGGATCTGTGTAAAACTTGTTTTCTTGGTAAGAATCATTTTAAAAAAAAACCCAACCAAAACAAACAACCCTCAAAACCCTATGCTTGCCTGCAAAATATTGTCATCTTAATTACACACAAACTAAAGTGAAAGACTTTTTTCTTCTGGATCTCTTAGAAATGTTGAGCTTTCCATTTCCTAATCTGAATGAGAACTTGCAATTAAGAAAGATCCTTTGTCAAAAACTTAACAATATTTCTTTACAGGTGGAGTTAAACCTGAAGGACATGAGGATGACCACGAAATGGTTAACATGGAATATGCCTGTGATCACTGTCAAGGAGTTATCATAGGTCGGAGGATGAACTGCAACGTGTGTGATGACTTTGACCTTTGCTATGGATGCTATTCTGCCAAGAAATACTCTGACAGGTATTAAATGTGTGATTCTGTTCCCTCACTTCACTTGGCAGAAAAGCAACGATTAGCAGCTAAGTGCAATCAGTCTTTCTCCAAGGTTGTGTCTCACATCAGAACGTCTACTTGGTGTCCTTCAAGGAAACGTAGCAAATAATGGACCAGTTCAGCAAAACTTGCTGCAGTTTGGAAACCTGCCCCAAATGAAGTAGCTTAGTAGCACTTGTTTTCTAGCCTTCACTGTCAGAGTTGTGGGAGAGTAATCACCCCTGAATGATAGGATAGAGGAAATGGACAGACAACAGACATTTCACTGCTTGATACCAAATATCTTAAAATATTTCATCTCTAGAAGCAGAAGTTCTGGTGACACTTGAGGCTCTGTTAAATGAGCACTGCTGAAGTCAGCGAGGCTCTGACAGCACTTGAAGGTCTACAATTTGTAACTCTGGAACACGTTGGGTTTTTCATACTTTCCCGTGAAGTCATCGTGTGTTCCTGACTACATTGGCAAGAAAGTGGCTGCATTTTAAATCGTGTGCCTTCTTCTTTTCAGTCACTTGCCCACTCACAGCATCACGGTGTATCCAATGGTGACCATTCGAATCAGCGACCGGCAGAGGCTCATCCAGCCATACGTCCACAATTATTCCTGGCTGCTGTTTGCAGCTCTGACTCTCTACAGTGCAGACCTGGCAAACGGGGAGGAAGCAGAAGGAGAGAAACTAGATCCGGAGGTCCTCGGTCATGCCAGAGTTCTGCAACATCAGTGCATTCAGCTCATTGGAGACTGCTTGCTGAAAGCCCAGCATGGAAAAGGTGAGTCAGCTGCTCCTTCGCTGAAACAATGGTTTCTAGCAAGTGTCCTTAAAGTCTGGGATTACTCACTTTGAAGTTTCCAAAGGAAAAGGGAAGCTTCTGTGTACTTCACGGAGAGTAACTGTTTATGGAGAAAGCAAATGTAGACCAAGTGTCGTTCAGGGGCACTGGAACATGGAAAACAGGCTGCTTGAGAAAATTAATTTTATGCTTACATAAATATTGAAGACAACTTGGCAACTCTTTGGCTGGTTGTTTTTTATTATTATTTTTTTCCCCATCTTAGATGTTGCAAAGGGATCAGTCAATATATCTTCATGTTCTTTTACTAACACGTTGCTGACAGCTGAAGGACTTGAAGGAAAACAAATAACGTGGTGGAAAATGTTTGGGGGTTTGTTTGTTTGGTTTGTTCTGCTTCTCTTGGCAAGAATTTTTTAATGTTACTTGTGGTACAAGTTTCTGGGGATGATGTCTGTCTGGAAAGGAGGATTTCTGTGAACTAAGACCTGTTACAGAAAGTAGGGTGGTACAGTAGAGACCTATGTTGAATGTGTCAAAACTTTAGACTCAATTTCAAATAAGTTTACTGATATTTAGTATATTTTTTAGTACTTCTAATATGGCTGAAATACCACCATCACCAAATACTTACACACACCCATTTAATCCGTTTGTTTTTAATGTACAGTTTTATTGTATAAATATTTAAGTTGACGGAAGATTAAATCTAAGACAAATTTAATTTACCTTTCATTATTTGCACTGTTGGGAGCTATCTCTAACACTTTCCTAAATTAATTAAGGCTTCTACCCTGATGGTATCTTTGAGGTGGAAGATGTCACCACCTGTTCATCACTCTTCTTTAATGGAGCTGAATAATTAAGGGAACATCTTTTTGATGGAGCTGATATTCAAAAGAAGCGTGTGAGGGGAATTTTGCAATTCTCTTTCAAAATGTTTCAGTTCTGCTTTTTTTCCTATCTTGCCACTCAATAGCTTTTATAACTTTCTTGCTTTCAGGTCTGAAAAATCTAGCTCTCCTCTGCATGTTACCAGAAGGTGAATCCCTCTCGGAGAACGACACCGTTTCAGTCGGTCCTCCCACAGATGGTGCTCCAAAAAGTCCTGCTGGTGATAAAGTAGGGAAGGGAAAAGAGGAGAAACCAAGCACAGGCTCTTTTATGTGTTGTAATGTAAGTACCTGTTGTTTCCAGAACCTCTGCTGTCAGATATGTGATCTTCAGAAGCTTAAGCATCCCATTCTGGATATGTAGCTGGAATAATGGACAGTAATAATTTCATTTGTAGGAAAAGTTGGAGGGCAAGGTGAACAGTTGTTGATGGGTTCATTTTTTTGTATTAGATCCAGCTGATCAAAGACAAAGGCATCACCTTATGTTCTTGCAGGCAGCAGATTCACAAAAGCATTGGAGGGAAGGGGCAAAGATCATCCTTTCTGAAAGGGATTGTCTTTTCCCCTAGTTGTTAGCACTGTTTAGGTAGAAGAACAAGTTTCCTACAGTTTTATACAGTGTATAAAACTGTTACAGTGTAATAATTTTTTGCACAGAGACATGAGCAAAATAGCAAAATGTGTTTTTACTCAATGGAAGCTTAAGACATGGAGACATCAAGGTATTCTTAACCAATGAAGTTTTGATATTCAAGGAAAAATGTTTGTCAGATGCAGCTGACCGGCTGCTTCTTTTCGTGGTTGTTTCTGCAAGTATTGAATTTTGTTTTAATCTTGTAGTGACTTTGTTTTATTTTTAGGGGAAAGGAGATATTGACAATGAAATCCAGTCTCCTGCAAGAGATAAAGCAGGAAAACAAGGAAGTGAAAGCAAAGCTGTCTTGGCAAAGAAGGCTGTTTTGAGACAAGAGCCGGGCTTGTCTGTGGATGATAATGCTTCTCCAACAGGTAAAAAATGATTTCTCATTTTCCATGTCACAGAAATAGCCATTCACATGCAAAGCAAGCAGCTGTGTTTCTTATTCCTAATTCAGTTTTGCCCATTTGCAAATGTCTTTAATGCAAGCGAGGTGTCTGCTTTGTGAAAGCCTGTCACACACTGCTTTGTACAACTGCCACCTTGCAGTCGGTTTAAAGGACTCTAGAAACAGGAGCAGAATTCCACTGATCTGTACCCATGTTTGGAGATTACAGTTCCTGTTGGTCTAACACAATACTTGTGTATTCTTGCGTACATGGAACAGAAATTAAGTACTGTATTCTATTAAAGACTAGTGTTGTAAGAATGATGATAGTTAAATATTACTAATACTAAACTTCATGGGGTTTAATATGTGTTGTAAATCTCTTCACCTACTGTCTTTTTATACACTTTGCTAAAGATTTGCTTTTTGAATTTTCATACATTTTTATACTGTATTTTTTTTTTAATCCTTGGATGGTAACTATAAAAATTAAGCTATCACTTATTTCTTTTAGTTTTTCCATGTCATCTTGAGGATTTTCTTCTTTTGTTTTAATTTAAAAAGCAGATGACTGTCTCTCAGAGGATTCATCCCAGAAGCAAGCAGAGAAGGTTTTAATACCTAGCCAGGAACAAGTCTTTGCTGAATGCTCTCAGAAGAGGATTCTAGGGTTGCTGGCAGCGATGTTACCACCTTTCAAATCAGTTAGTTCTTTTTACTTTTGATCTGTGTAGTTTTTGAGGTGTCACAAATAACATGAATACAATTCATAGTGAATTAAATGTGGGAGATGGGCTCTTGTTGCTTATGTGTTATGAAATGCAAATCAGACTGTCTTAAGACATTGCTCGTTACTAAGGAATGTAAGGGCTGGTTCCTGGGTGGGTGGAGAGGGAAGGGAATTTTAATTTGTCTGGAAAGCAGTCTATCTTAACTGTTTAACACTTGCAAAATTTAAATCATCTACTTGAGGTTTCCATGTCAGGTCAGCTTAACAGGTCAACAACCAAAGTAGGAACCTAGTTTCTCATTTTCTTTTGTCCTGTTTGAAAGAGCATTAGAACAGATAGGTTTGGATGTGCTATGACTTGGACTATAAACCTCATTGTCTTTCCCTGCCTTACTGAGATTTTTCTTTTTTCTGTAGGGCTCCACAATGTCCCTGATTAACCTGGAACAAATACTGCCACTGATGTTTCAGGTTGTAATCTCAAACGCTGGCCACCTAAATGAAACTTATCATTTAACACTGGGACTTCTGGGCCAGTTAATCCTGAGACTTGAGCCTTCAGAAGTGGATGCTGCGGTGGCTAAAGTCCTTTCAGCCAAACATAATTTGTTTGCTGCGGGAGATGGATCTACAGTGCCCCAAGGCTGGAAGACAACTCATCTTCTGTTCAGTCTGGGAGCTGTCTGCTTAGACAGGTGCTTTTTACTTTCAACCTATTAGTTCCTCTCTGATGACTAATACTAATTTTCTTTGTGTGTGCCTCATGCAGAAGGGGCTTTTTAAAAAAAGTTGATGAAACCTGTACCCTGATCATGGAAGGGGCTTAGTGTCTGCAGCCCTTGCTGCTGTGAGAATCTCTTTAATTTCCCTCCAAAAGAAGGCTGTCTGTTAAAGAGTGGATTAATTTCCTGTGCTTACCTACGTAACGTGTTATGGTGGAAGAAGTAAGGTTTGGAAACTTCAAGGAAAACCAAAGTACAGTCCTATATTTTTTGTATGATGTTAATTCTCTCCTGTTGAGTTACATACCTCTGTAACCTGTGAAAGGAGGAGAGTGTGTCATGTGGTAACTATCACCAGTGCTGAGTTCTGGATCTGGCCCTTTTATGTAAGAGTATTAGAGAGACTTCTGTGCAGTAAAATGGCTCTGGAAACAGCAAGGAGGGGCAGGGCAGATGTTCCATTCTGATCTTGAGAAGGCTCTCGAGCATTCAAAGATTAATGTCATGCCTGTGAAAATAAAAGTGTTATTTCTCATTGTAGCTATGTCTCACAGGGAAGGTTCATAAACCAAGAGAAAAGCATATGAAATTTAGAGACAGAATATCCAGAGGATCAGCTGAGGGAGGGGATTTTCTCAAAGACTAACTTTAGAGCAAGGAAGCTGGTCCCTCTAGATTACTTGGGTAGTCCACAGAGGGAGAGCAGGTAGTAGTCACATACATGGGAAATAAAACACTTGCTGTTATGCAGGAAAAAACACCTTCTGAGCTCTAAACTAAGTACTAAAGGTGACAGTGTTCAGGCACACATTGATTTGGGACTGTAAAACAGAGTAGTATTCCTATTCTAGTGGTGGAAACCAAAGCAGAATTCATTTGTCAGCTGACATGAAAGCTTCAAGTATTTGGAAAAAACAATGATACACTGTCTTGAGGAAAAACAGTTTCAGGTAAGTTCTGTAGTCAGCCCTCCTAATACAGACTGCTCTTGCTTTCCAGTCGTGTAGGTCTGGACTGGGCAAGCTCCATGGCAGATATTCTTCGATCTTTGAACTCTTCTGCGCAGTGGCATAATGTGATTGCTGCTTTCACTGACCATTGCATTAAGCAACTGCCCGTCCAGCTGAAGCACACCAATATCTTCACTTTATTGGTGCTGGTTGGGTTTCCTGAGGTAAGTGGCCTGTTGATACTAAAGGAAATGACAATTGGTTAGAGCTTTTAGGTTTCTGTTTCTAAATATTTCATCAACTGGGGCCATCCCTTATAAGCTGTCAAGACATGGGATATGTCAGAGCTCACATCTTTCCGCTTGTGCACAATTAATGTTTTATCTAATGAGGAATAATGTATCTGGTTTTGCCTTGCATTTCTTTGCTACTTATAACAGTCACAATAAAACCAGCTTACTACATTTGAATATTAAAAAGGGGTTTTTATACAAGCTGAACAATCGAATCTCACTCTTCACAGAATCACAGAATGGTAGGGGTTGGAAGGGACCTCCAAAGATCGAGTCCAACCCCCCTGCCACAGCAGGACAGAACTAGAGCAGAGCAGGCAGAAATGCATCCAGACAGGTCTGGAAAGTCTCCAGAGAAGGAGACTCCACAACCTCTCTGGGGAATCTGTTCCAGTGCTCTGTAACCCTTACAGTACAGAAGTTCTTCCTCATGTTGAGGTGGAATTTCCTGTACTCAAGCTTGAATCCGTTGCCTCTCATCCTATCACAAGGCACGAGTGCAAAGAGGCTGTCCCTGCCTTCTTGACACCCAGCCCTTATGTATTTATAGATATTAATTAGATCCCCCCTCAGTCTTCTTTTCTCTTGATGGTTCTAACTCTCATATATTGCCCGTGTAGCATTAAGTTGGTCACTGTAGCCATTTATTTTTTTTAATATAAGTGAACTGCCTTTTTTCTAAAAATCAGCAAATACCTGGCAGTGAGCAGATTGTTCAGCTAAAAAAATGCAATCCTAAGTATAAGCTAGTATAACCATTATAAAAGACAACTATGTATTTACAAATCAGTATTCCAAAGCCTAACTGCCATCTCTGCTGCAATTTCAGGTGCTGTGTATGGGGACTCGTTCTGTGTACATGGATAATGCCAATGAGCCTCATAACGTGATCATCCTGAAGCATTTCACTGAGAAAAACAGGGCAGTTGTTGTAGACATCAAAACCCGAAAGAGAAAAACAGGTTCTGTGACACTTTTTGTTTTATCAAAGAATCAGAAAGTATTTCCTTACAGGTTTTTATGGCTATCCACAAGCATATTTTAACCAGACCAATCTCTGCAGGTCTGTGGAGTTTGAATACCATTATCAGTAAATCACCTGATTTTCTGCTTGTAGGGAAACCCAAATGGTGAAGCTTCTGTAGTAAAGATTATGGAGACTCATTTTCTTTTTAAAACCCTGACACTTATTTTTATTCACAAAAGGATTTAGGAAACTGTTGAGATGATTTTATGAATTGGGAAATAGGCTTTTGATTAAGGAATTGTTTCTGTTTTGAGATTTGTGAACTGCTCATGTCTTAACCTTTACAAATGTGCTTAATGTTGTTAAATAATTGCAAATTTAGAAGAAAAATATATGTGCTGCCTCTGTGTAGTTAGGGGATGCCATATGAAGGAAAGATACTTGGAGCCAGAACAATCTGGGAATAGTTCATTTCCTTGCTTCAAAAATACTCTGCATTTTTATAAAGTGCCTGTTTCCACTGCGGGCAAGATGTGCTGTCTGCTAGTGAACAAAGACCAAGAACAGACACAAACATACCCGTGATCAATTGATGGCTCCTGAAATGATGCTGAAATTGTCTGATTTTTCCTGGTCCCCTAACAAAGCATGCCATGAGGACAGGCCTGACTTCTTTAGTCATGTGCTTCATAAAATCTCAGCAGTATCTTCTCTGCTTTCCTGCTGCCTGGAGAAACTTTTCAAAACAGTTTTGAGACCCCTAAAATGTGAGACAAAAGTTAAAACGAGCTATGTGGCATGAAATAGTGTGTACTCCAGGAAGTGTGTCTGGATATTTTAGTATAATCCATTCCAGGGCACATCAGTAATGTCTGTTGGCTATTATGGTGTCTAAAGGCTATTAAAAAATAAAACAAAAGCCAGAGCAACAACAAAACCTACCAGAAACCAATAATAAAAACCCAGAGCTTGATGCTGCTTCCTGGGTCCCATTCATTGTACCAGAGAGAATTTTCTTCCTGTACTTCACCGTGTTGAAAAGTTAGTCATTTAACATATAACAAATCAGTTGAATTTCTAGGAGCTGGGGCTTTCAGCTTTGGCACACACAACTAAATATTGTGAAGTTAATAAAGCAAAGGTTGTCCTAAGATTTGACTTTTTAAGTTGCTTAAGAGACACTTGGAAAAATCAACAGACTAAACTGCCTTTTGATATTGAAGAAAGATTTCAATATAAAAGCTTTTTTTTTTTTTTTTTTTTTTTTACTGTTGACATTTTAAACAGTATGATCAGCAAGATTTCTTTTATCATATCAATTGCAGGTCAGAATTTTCCCCACTTTCATTGTAAAATACAAGATGTGCTGCTTTGTGTGCTGTACCCTTTCTGTGCACATATGTGCAGACTGTTTCCAGAAATTACCTAGGCGTTTTTTAACTTGCACTGAAAAATATAATCTTTTCTTGACTATTCAATAAGTCTGAGATAATTTTAATACAAGACCATTATTAGATTGTTCATGCATAGATTGTGTTCATGTCTCAGCCTACTTGTATCTACTGGTAAGTGATGATTTCACAACCCTTTAAGATGAACCTAGTGAATTGTGTTTTTTCTCTCTTGTAGTGAAAGACTATCAGTTGATTCAGAAGTGTGGGCAGGAAGGCACCGAGTCCCAAACCCAGCTGAGACAGTACCTCCAGCACTTTGTTCTTATATCCACACACCTTCTGCAGACCACCATGGACAGTAGCTATGCTGAGGCAGTGGAAGCCACTTGGGTCTTGTCGCTCGCTCTAAAGGGGCTTTACAGAACCCTCAAGGTACCTTTTGCCTGAAACGTAGAAGATAATAGATAAATAAAAGTTCATATTCTACCTTGTGCTGAGAACTTGCGTATTGACCAGGCAGGTTGGGGAGCTAACACGAGTTCATTTCTCTCTCAGCTGGCTCTTTTTATCCCCTCTCTGGAGGAGGCTGAAAATGTTGCTAGGCTTTAAATAGCATTTGTCAGTCTGAGTTGAAAGTTGGATTGCTTATCCTCTGTGGGGGCTGACCACTCAGGAAAGCTGAAGAAGAAATTTATAGGGACATAAAAACCCCACTTTATGAAGTGAAGCTCACACTCCCCATTTCTTACTCTTGAAGTATTTGAAGTATTTGATCTCTATTTTTTGGGGATGTCAGAGCAGAACAGATATCCAATTATTACTGTGTCTGTGTCATAGATGATACTCTTATATTATTTGAGGTGGGGATTTGTATTCTAGAGTTTTTTAGGAAAGTGAAACAAAAAGGTTCCCACCATAGTTCATCCAGGCAGGAAATTTATCTGAGACTGTACGATAAGGTCTTGCAAGTGTTGTGATGCATTGTTCCCTTTTTACTTATCTGTGTGTTTCTGTCTATGTAGATTCATGGCTTTAAGGAGATCCAAGCTGCCTTTCTTCAGTCTGGTTTACTCAAGCTTCTAGTGAAGAAATGTAGCAAAGGAACTGGCTTCAGTAAGACCTGGCTTCTCAGAGACTTGGAGGTAAGAAAAGTTTTATGTTTTGTTAGAAGTCAGGCTTCACAGACTGGCATGAAAGGTTATGACTCTGCTCTTCCCTTCTGTGGAGAAAGTCTCAAGGGTATTTCTAGTTAGTCTTTATAAAAACATTCACTTAGCTGTATCCTTAAATCTGCCTTCCTCTGTCCATCATAACTGTGTAGATAATAGTCTAAGTTCTTCAAAGCAGGAGCTGATTTTAATTAATGTGGCTGTGTTTGAAAGGAATTTGCATGATGAGGCACTAATCACCCACTCAGTTTCTTTTAGGAATTGTATTTAGACTGTTCTTGCAAACTCCATTCTTCAATTTAAAAATAATAATTAATCTCGAAGGGAAACATGACTTGCATTACTCACTGACATGTGCACAAGGTCTTAGTGCAGTGCAGTATGAGGAGATCAGTGTGCATGAGGGCCCATTCTTTCTGCACGTTTATTAATTGCTGGAAGATAAGTGTGGTTCATAGGCCAGAGTCTCGTTAATTTGCAGTTGGGACCGTAGCAATGAGAGAGAGAGTAAAGCCCTGACATTCCTCTGGAGAGCTGCCCCCTAAGGTTGGTTACAAGTACTGAAGACTCAGGTCTGGATGCAGGATCTTCCTGCCTCCTCACCTACAGCCAGAGCACCAGCCCTGACTCGGAGGGGTCTCCCACCTTCCTCCCCTTCGGGCAGCATCCTACCACGTGAATGTTCTGCCCTGGGTACTAAAATGTCTTGTCATAGCTCAGCCCCAGTACTCCTCAGAACTGAGCCCTACACTAATGGGAGCACCAAGGAAACGTATAACATAATGTATATAACTTTGTGTGTAACTTAACTCCTGTTACGAGCACTAGTGTTGGCTGTGCTGAAGCCAAAGGTGTGTCCTCAAATGCCAAGAGCGCGTAGGGGCATCACTGGCTTTTTAGTCCTCACCTCTGCTCTGGCTTTGTCCAAGAGTCCTCAAATCTTTGATGTACTGAAAAGGTTAAATCATTATTTTATCAATTTTTCTACACCTTCTGCTCATCACTTAAGTTGTCTTCGTAGCAGCCTGGAAGGTGTAACTCATTTGTGAAGTGGGAAATAGTTTGGGATTGTGGTTTGTTTCTTTTTCTTTCTGTAGGTGCTGGTTCTGTTCAGAATAGCACCTGTTAAACGCTGCCCAAGTCTTGCAATGTTCTTATAAAATGCTGATTGCAGATACACTAATAATATCTACAGCTGTCACACCATATGCTACCTCTTCTCTGTGTAGATTTTGTCAATAATGCTGTATTCCTCAAAGAAAGAGATCAGTTCCCTGGCTGAACGTGAGGATACTGAACTGGAAGAAAGGGAACAAGATCAAGATGTGGAGCAACCCACTGTTGGTCCTGTCGATTTAGAGCAGAACAAGCTTGATCCTCTGGAGGGTTTGGATGAAGCCACCAAAATATGCTTCTTGGTACTCAATTTTACTTCCTTTGAAGTGGACTTCAGATTTTCTAGTTGCATAAAGTATTTGGTAGTTTATATGGCTGGTTTTCTTCTAAATAGATGGAACACATGTCTAGGATTTTGAAGCATCATTATCTAAAGGAAATAAATTATAATTACATTAATGAACTCTACAAAATTATTATAAAATGTTTTGCTAAATTACTTTGAATTTTTACTAATCCAGTTATTAAGTTCATTAATTATCTATATGGTAAGTAGGGAAAATAATACCTAGGTCATCCTTAAAGAAACTAATTCTTTTTTCCTGTAATGTCATCTTTGCCTTTTTTTTTTCCCCTGTTTTTTTTTTTTCTTGCCTCCTTGCTCAGATGACACATGATGCACTTAATGCACCTCTCCATATTCTCCGAGCCATGTATGAGTTGCAAATGAAAAGAACAGATTCCTTTTTCCTGGAAGTTCAAAAGAGGTACGTGCCAGACTGGGTCCGTTGGGAAAACCACGTTCCTAGATGTGGGTGGTAGCCTAAAATATAATAGGTGCTGAATAGAAATCATTCCTAGGGTACGATTTGGTCCTCATGTGTGAAAAAAGTAAGGAAATAAACTCCTACTAAGTTGTATTTATGGAAACAAGTCACCATCTTCTGAAATACGTTGCGTGTTCTTTTCAATATGGTAACTCCCCTCCGAAGATCTACTATGTCTCTAAATTATTCTAACTGAGGAAGAATGGAGAGCTTACGTGTGGCTCCTAGTAATCAAAGCATGTCACAGGGCCCCACCCTGTTCTCACAGAGATGAGCAATTTTATAACATTTAAAACCTTTGACTTGTAAGAACAGGGAAGCTAGTTAACATAATATGATAAAAATAGGTAGAGTTTAATGAACACTTCTAAAACAGAAGGTGGGAAGATTTAATTTGCATTTAATCACACTCATTTAGTTTGCGTTACGTTCCAAACACATTTGTGTGGGTTTTTTATTTCTTTTTTTTTTTTTTTTTTCTTTTGCCACCCCTAAGGTTTGATGGAGATGTAATTACAACAGATGAGAGGATCCGAACACTGGCTCAGAAGTGGCAACCCAGCAAACGTTTGAGGTTGGAAGAGCAGAGTTCAAAAGCAGTGGATACAGATATGATCATCTTGCCATGTTTGGTATGTGCATCTCCACAGAAGGGAGCAGTTGTGAAATAATTAGTGAAATAATTAATGTGTAATTAACTTCATGTGTATTTTATATATATAATAATTAGTGTTGTGAAATGATTAATGTAGGCACTGATTAACTTCAGTTTTGTTTAGTAACACCAAACCTGAGGGGTTTTTTTTGCTGTGTTTTTTGTTAACAACAGATTATTTCAGATGTTAATGTTTTATGTCAAAACGAATAAGCAGGTCCAAGCAGCAGCAAGTATTTCTTCCTAGTCATTTCTTCCCTAAGGAAGTAAGAGAACTTGATTCTAGGGTCAGGAGAACAAATTGTGATTGCATGCTGTAATTTCCTCTCCTTATACAAGAGAGATTGTGTCTAAATACTGCAAACTTACGCCGTAAGTGTTCCTGTTTTGGCATATTATTGTTATCTTACAGTCATTTCAGCAGAACAAGGAAGCAATGAATTTCTCTTGCGAAGCAGACACTACCCTTGTAAGCTTTAGGTTTTGCATTCAGCAGCGTGGTCCCTCAGCTCTTTGCTTTCTTTTGGGTGCTGATTCCTGGCCGTGTGCTATCACCAGCACAGTTGCATAGCAAAGTGGATCAAGGGCTTCCTGAAGTAGTTTCACATAATTAAAAGAAAAACAGGCTTCACAACAGCTTCTACAGAGGCTTTGAAATAGGTACCCCTGGAAATTCTCCAGACTTAACTGGACGAAGCCTTGATTTTGAAGTTGGCTCAGGTTTCAGTGAGAATTGGATCAAATGATCTCTCGAGGTGCCTCCCAACTTGCCGCCTCCTGTGTCCCAAATAGCATGGCACTTTGTGGCTTTGCCTCTGTAAATCAACTTAAATTGACGCTTCTAATTACAATGCTGACTGCTCTTGGTGCTCGTGTGTACAGTCACCAGTGTGACATAAACAGGCTTTTTGAGGCCTTCTGTCCCTGTAGGTGCGTGCGAGATCCCACTCCCGTGCTCTTTGACGCGTCTGATTTTCAGCGTGCAAAAGACAAAGGGATTGGTAAATTCAGCTCGCAGTCTGAAGGGCTGAGCAGATACCCAAATATCAGGAAGGAAGTTGTTGAGAGCCCGATTTCAAGCTTGCATTTCTTTTTTGTTTTGCAGTCGAAGCCTGTGCTCTGTGATAAAGCAACGGAAGAAACCAATCCGGTCGCCCAGAAGTTGATAACCAACACGGAGAGCGATCTACAGCTTAGTTACGCCAAGCAGCGTCGCACTAAGAGTTCAATCCTCCTGCACAAGGAGCTGGACTCCAGGAGTAAAAAGGCTGTGAGGGACTATCTGTATCGTGTAAACGAGGCCACTGCTGTTCTTTACGCCAGGCACGTCCTGGCGTCGCTGTTAGCTGAGTGGCCGGATGACGTGGCCATAAATGAGGAAATCCTAGATCTCAGTGGCCCAGCCCATATGACGTACATACTGGACATGCTCATGCAGCTAGAGGAAAAGCAGTTATGGGACAAAGTAAGTGGATTTTATTTACGCGTGTGAACGAGCGCTGTGCCTATGTGCCATGAGACTCTGATTGACAGAAATACTTCCAATTCCTTTTTTTTTTTTTAAACTAAATTGAAACTCTACAATTTTAAATCAGTTCTGAAGAAGGAGTTGGAATCTGTCAGCGTCTTAAGGTCCTGATTTTGTCAATAGAAAATGGAAAAACTCGTCCTGTGGAAACTCTTTCCGTTCTGAAAGAGCTATATGGGAAAAGAAATCTTAGAGAGAAATTGGTAAAATAGGCAGTCAGCTTTGAAAGCTGGTTTTTATGTATACTGTAATACCTGCTGCTCCACTGATGAGCTGTTACTGGGGTGGCAGTGGTCTTAGGATTACAACAAGAATGCTGTAGTGGAAATGTCAGCTCAGTGCTTCACAGCAATTGAAGGATATCACGGGCTGGGAATCTTCAAAGAAGGGATTGAAATTAAAACAGAAAGCATCAGTATGGCACTGACCCAATAGGATGCTCTTCTCTGACTACAGGGTGTGACCCAACCCTCATCCCATTTAAAAAGAGAAAGAATTAGTACAACTCAGAGTTCTAGAGAAGCATGGCCAGTATTCTTATAGCCATGGAATAGCTTCAGTATGAGGAACCACCTAGTTTTCTTCAGCCTGGACCTGTGCCCTGTGGGGGCACTGAGGGAGGAGGAGTAATGAAAAAATCTGTTCTTCTTTTCTCTGTCATTTTAAAACAGTAAGCAGCATACAAAAGTTAACAGCAAGTATTATTCACTGGCCCTCCCAGTAAGAAAACAAAGGAGTGTCAGATTAAGGTGATAAGTGGCAGGTCCAAAACAAACCAAAAAAACCTGGTTGACACAGTATGTCATTGAAATTGCTGCCACTGAGTGTTTATATAGGTTCAGAAAATGACAGGATGAACTGATAGAATAAAAATCTGTTAACATTTATTAAACACAAATGTCTTGGGCTATTCTGCAAGTGTGTGGAGGCAAAGAACACATTCTGAGAACTCTGCTACATACCGCCTCTGGTTTTCAAACTCCTTTTCCCCAAGAAATAAGGCTTTGGCCAATTTTGGAAATGAATCTTTTGATCTGAGCTAGCACCTTGTTTTGTAGGAGGCATCAGAAAATTGCAGGTGAGGAGATGTAACTGGTTGCTAGGATGACCTGGAAGGAATCTCAAATAGCAGGACTCTTGCTTTAGAGCCTTTGTGCTCCTTGGAATAACAGAAAATGTGGAAGCTCTGGTTGTTCTGAATTATCATTTAGCGTGTCCTGATAGACTAAATGGCATTTATTTGTATTTTTAAAGACACAGCTCTTGCATCTAGTGCTTTCAACCACTGCAGCCACTCAACTGATACTTAAATCATTCCTTCTTATACATGGAGTTGTACATTTTGAAGGCTAAAACATATGACCTATTCTATTCAAATCGAAACCTGTAGGTATAGAAGGTAAAGGTGTCTCTTTATGTCAACAAACCTGGTTTATTTTCCTCGTTTGCAGCTTTAGTTTACTGTTAATTGCTTTACGGATTAGCCTCGATTCTAGCATTTGTGGAAAGAGATGTAGATAATATCTCTCATGTTTTTATCAGATGGAGATGTAGATAATAGCTCTCAATGTTTTTATCAGATAAAGACTGAAGAATCTGGAGCAGAGGACAGAGTTAAATGTTCTGTGCTTAGGGAGATCACACTTGTAAGATTACTGGTGTTGTGGAGTCTCCTTTAGAGACTTTCAAGACCCACCTGGCTCTGTTCCTGAGTGGGCTGCCCTGGGAGATGCTGCTCTGGCAGGGGGGGATTGGACTCAGTGATCTCCAGAGGTCCCTTCCAACCCCTACCCTACTATGATTCTGTGCTTTGTGAATTTGCCTCATTCCTTGTTGGCAGCTCGATTCTCTCTTCCGAAATGTTGCGTGGCCGGAAGTGACTTGTGTCAGTTTGCAAATGTTGTTTGGAGAGCAAGTTGTCTTTAGGTGCCATGTCACTTCTCCCCAGATTCTACAGAAAGTACTGCAAGGGTGCAGCGAGAGCATGCTGGGGACCATGGCCCTGACTGCCTGCCAGTTCATGGAGGAGCCCGGAATGGCCGTCCAGATGCGCGAATCCAAACACCCCTATAACAACAACACGAATTTTGAGGTCAGTTCTACAGGTCTTGCAGCAAGGGAGGGGGATTTCTGTGCCTGGAAGGCTAGTTGGAAAACACCCAGGTGGTTGGAGCAGAAGTCTCACCGTGTTCCACGTGGGATTTGGGTGCTCAGAGCACCTGTGAAATCTCTCTGAGTCTTGCTTTGGAAACGGCTGCTGTCAGATGGCTGAGGCCTTGCCCTGTAAATAAATATGTTCAATAAGGCACTTTAATGTAGTCTTAATTCAATCGTGTGAAACGTGGGTAACTTAAATGGTTTTACTATGAATGAGTTTGAGGCAGATCATATTTTCAAATGGTTTTATGGCCTTAATGTGCAAATACTTCTACCCTTCCATCCAAAGGTCTGTTTCAGCTGGTCTGTTACTTCCTTGTGCTATTAGACCAAAGCTAAGAGTAGAGTCTTTTTTTTCTTATATTTCTTGTGACACAAACAGTTTCTACTTTTCTTGATATTCTTTGAAAGCATTTTTCTCATATAGTTTGATAAGTAATTATTGCCTTTGGGCAGTCTTGAGGCTTTACATCTCCCTGCAGCTTTGTCTCTTCTGATTTTGATTTTAAAATGCATATAAACCTTTAGGCTCTGGCAATGAGATCCACACCAGCAACAACTACCCCTTTTAAAAAAAACAAAAGCATTGCCAACAAGTAACTTTCCAGGCTTAACAACTAATGCAAACAATAGGCCATGGGTAAAAACTTTGAAAAGATTTTTTTCTTTTTTTGCCGTGGAGCTACTGTAATGTTTGTTACATCTCCCTTTTCTGTATGGTGAAAGTCAAGTAGCTTCTCGGTGATACAGTATGGCAGTATACAAAGATCCTGTGTTTGTTTCTCAGGATAAAGTTCACATTCCTGGTGCTATCTACCTCTCCATCAAATTTGACTCCCAGTGTAACACAGAAGAAGGCTGTGATGAGTTGCTGATGTCCAGCAGCAGCGATTTCCAGCAGGATCGGCACAGCTTCAGCGGCTCTCCGCAGAAGTGGAACGACTTTGAGCTTCCAGGTGAATAGGTTCAACGTGCAAATCCATAGGATTCAGGTTCTATAGGATTCCAGGACTCTGGAGAGAAACTTCTGAAAGATGGCAGTTGAATGTGGATGGTCCCAAGATGCGTGGAGAAAAGAAAATCCTCTTCTTGTCCCAGTCTGTATGCTCTGACGTGCTGCTGTTGCATTTGTTTCTTAAGCAGAGGCTTATCTGTTGTTCTGCTACTCGACTTTTCTTTTTTTTTTTCCATGCCTCAGTCAAAGCTTGCACTTAGCTACTGGAAACAAATTCTGATCTTGATTCTGCTCCAACGCAGTTCTGCACGATATTCACTTACATTGTTTCTGCCTTGTCTTACTTTCCACAGGAAGCACATTTTTTTAAAAAAACAACAAAAAAAAACCCCAAACCAACAAAACCCAACAAAAAAAGATAGGCTTATCTCTTGCCTCAGTGCTCTACTAGTGCTCAGAGCAAATAGCATGTGTGCCAATGCCCTGTCTCCAGTTGTTGCCACAGACCGGCTGCAAAAACCCACCAAACAAAAAGCACTCCTTAGTCCAACAGCTTTAGTCTGTATTCTCTAATCTAAGCAGGTTTGTGATAGCACAGCAACAAATGGCAGCGAGCTGAAGGGCTGTGTTCTCCTGTGCTGCTGATGTGAGGTGGTTCTGACCCCCTGAGCACCCTGGCATCACGAGGAAGCTTTTGACTTTGAGTAGCTGTAAATAGGTGTAGGAACTTTCTTAGCCAAGCGGTTTGGGTTGCAAGGTGCTGGTTAGAAACAAATGTGTGCTCTGTAAAAATATGTTGGATTTCTATGGACTTCTTTCTGACCTCCCTTTCCTCCCAAATAGCTGCTGAGGTTTGCCAAGAAACTGAACTTTGAGGTCTATTGTTTTGAAGCAGCCTTGGCTGTGAAGCTTGGAGTTTCACCTTGTGAAAACTTCACTTCCAGCCCAGGCTGTCTGGATTAAGGCTCTTGATGTCACTCAGCAGGCTCCAGCTGAAACCAGGCATTTGAAGGCTTCTGGGCTTTTCATTTGATGGCAGGGCTTGCTCAGGACTCCTGGGAGTAGGAGAGAGCAATGGCTCCATTTCACAATGAGAGGGGAACAGGTTTTTAGAATTGTCTTATTATTCTGGGGTTTTATAATCCTAAAAAAAATGTTTTCAACATTTTTCTTCTTCCTGAAACTTCAACAACTCTGTTTCCCAATAAAAACTGGCATGTGTGGCCCAGGGTGGTAGGATTGTTTGTGGAACAGCAGGAAATTTGAAGTTTTAACCAGATCTAATAGTCCAGAGCACAGTAGGAAGGGATGTGTTTTGTTCAGCATTACAGCAAACTACCCGTGTTCATCTCCATGAAGTTTTAGATGCTACAGTGACAAGAACTTCTTGAATGTTCCACTACCTGCTTGTAAAATGGTCAAAACACTTTGATAATTCTTCTCCATTTAAGTGGTTAAGTTGAACAGTTTTGCTCCTAGAGTCAAAGCGTGCGATTGAATGTTCTGATGTGGAAAAGCAGCACAACTTCACTTACAAGTTTTTTCAACCTTTTGCTTAGTGGGCTGTGAGCTCAGCTGCCTTTGTAGAGCTTCTTTTCTCATAAATCTTAACTGATCCTTATCCCAACTGGTACAGTTTAGCTGTGTACAGTGCAGAGTTTCTTTGACTCCCTCTCCATCTGTGTAGTGGACAAAATGTGAGAGACCTTATCCTTGTCAGTGTCTCCATACATGGAAACCATTCCACCTTTTGCTTCCTCCTCCTTTTTATCGTACTGTGCAGTGCATTTCAGAATTACCCACAAATAAAGAGATCAGTCCTCTTAGATGCCAATATCTAGGAATAATTTAGGACAGACTTTCCCTTTGAATTGTAGTTGTGACAGCAAAACTAACTCAGAAGGTAGTAATGTGAATTTTCTTCCTTCCCTTGTACACAGGAGACACCCTCTATTACAGATTTACTTCTGACATGAGTAACACTGAGTGGGGTTATAAGTTTACAGTGACAGCAGGTCATCTTGGAAGGTTTCAGACAGGTAAGAACTGCTCAGAACATACTGGAAAGGACTTCTTGGAGTTATTTTGTCAAGTTTTGACAGACTTGTGGTTATCCCTTTGTTTGACTTGGGATTTGCTTTCTCCAGTGTTTTGGAAATAACATGATTAGTTTTGTTCAAGTTGAAACTTGACTAATATCTCTTGCTTGCTGTGGCTTTATGCTAGAAACACCAAGTTTTCACAGAGACTTAGAGATAACAATCATAACTGTGTTATTTGCATTCCAAGCCTCGTTCTATGACAATAATTACACACAGGATTTGGTAAACGCTCCGAGGTGCTGTTATTGGAAACAGAAATCATTGCAATTGTGTTTTTAAAGAAGTACTTAGGCTAGTTCTTGATTTAATTTCTAGATAATAGCATGAAAGGTTTTGTTGGTTTATTTTAAAGTTCACATCTTTTTAATGAAATTGAGGCTGGTGGATGATTTCCAGTCAGCAGAACTCTGCTACGTATCACATAGTAGGACCTGTGCTTTGTTTGCCTTGTTTGGGCAAAACTTTAATTTCAGATAGGATTCTTTCTAATTTTTGTCTAAGACTTGCCATGTCAGGATGTAATCTAGAATTAGCTCAGTTTTTTGTTTGATGTTTTTCAAGACATTTTGCTTGCCAGAGCAATACTTCATCTATGGAGATGAGAAAACTGAATATACGAACAGAGTGTGTCCCTACAAAAGTAACAGCTGTTTGAATCTCTTTCTTTTTTTGTGTGTGTTTTGTTGGGTTTTTTTTTTCATCCTCAGGATTTGAAATTCTAAAGCAGATGCTCTCTGAGGAAAGGGTGGTTCCTCACCTCCCACTGGCCAAAATCTGGGAATGGCAGGTGGGGGTAGCGTGCCGTCAGACTGGCCACCAGCGTTTGAAGGCCATCCACTTGCTCTTGAAGATAGTGCAGTGCAGCGCCCAGAGGTAAGGACATTGCTCTTCTTTGACAGGCAAAGGGCAGGTGAAGGAAAAGGGACTAAGCTGATATTATTTTGAAGCCAAACCCCCATGAGTTTAAATATGTATTCTTAATTTGCCTTTCAGATACAAATCGCGGTGCCTTGACAGCCAAAACTTATTATCAGGGGGTTTTTTTGAAAACATTTTCACTTCTTTATTGATTTTTAAAATAGGTGCAGTGAATTCAAATGTTATTAGAAGGAAAAAAAAAAAAGTCACCCCAAAACAGGACAAAAAGTAGATTTCAATTAATCTTCTAGAAATGTATTATCTTTGTATTTGTGGTACTGAAGAATTAAGATGAGAATGAAATAATGAAGTGGTGAAATGATGATGTTATTGTCTATAAATACCTTCAAAATTTTCATTACTAGTTATACCACTAAGCCTGTAATTGAGTTTCAGAAGCGATAGGTGTGCTTAAGTATGTCTGAAAATACACACTCAAAAGAATGTTGAGCTTTTGTAGTGTTTTGCAAATGTGTCTGGTCACATCAGCTCAGTAGAAATGCTGGAAAGGGACAGCACTGGAACAGTGACACTTACCCTGGTTATCTCCTTTCAGCTCAGAACAAGCAAAATTGTTAAAATAACAGCATCCTACTGCCTGCCTTTGAGAAGAGAACTCAAAAAGATATTCCATATAGTAATAAAAATGGACAATTACATAAAACCATTGCAGGGGGGGTGGAATAGATGACTTTGAAAGGTTCTTTCCAACCCACTCCATAATTCTATGATTGCTGGACTCTACATTTTAGATACTCCAATCTGCATCCAAGTCTGAAAACCTGATTTTGGTATTACTTGTAGTCATGGATCTATTTATTTTTTCAAGTTCCTTTATTTTTTTTTCATCAGAAAATGTCTGCTTTGTCATGTGGACAACAAATTTAATTGCTCAAGTCTCTGTTGTGCTTATAATGTTTAATATTTTTCCTGTGTTAACCTGATGATAGATTCTGAAACTGAGTTTTCCCCCCTGCTAAACATTTGTCATCCTATCTACATGATAAGTGCCATTTGGTGAGCTAGCTTGAACTCAGGAGTAGGAAGGAGGCAGGGTTGGAATTGTTTGCAAAGCTATAAACCAAACTTTTTTCTGTCTGCCTTCTGCAAGGGCATCCCCTGCTCAGTGCTGTAGTTCAATAATTTCATGCAGCAGAGCTAGAGCATTGATCCAAGTGATGTATGGAGTTATTTTTAAGTCCTCATTTCAGGAGGCTGCTTAGTTTTAGAGAAGTCATTTAAACATATTCGTGGATATGAGGCTTTCTCCACTTCACTGATTCAGAATGAAGTTCATTGTGCTGAAACACCTGAGTGAATTTAGATTTTTAAGAATACTTCTTGTGTTTCTTCCTTCATTTATACAGCTAATTGTCAAAACTCTATGGGTTTGATCTCTTAAATTTGTGTATTTGTTTTTTCTTCCCTCCCAGAAATAGGCACAAGATCATTGTCACTCGCTATGACATCGCTTTTTCATTTGCATTACTTTTTTTCAGGGACTGTGACCTCACCTTGTTGAAGCCACTTTGGCAGCTTTTCACCCATATGGAAAACAACTTGTGTCATGACGTGGCCAAGCCTGGTATTCTCCTTCCTCTTCATCGTGCACTTGCAGAACTCTTCTTCGTTACAGAGAACAGAGTGACTGTAAGCAGCTCCTGTGTTCGTGCCCTCCTCTCCCCGGGGCTGGCAATGATAAAATTGTTCAGTGTTAAACTCAATGCAGTTTTCCTTTATCTTGGCAAAGTTCCTCAGAGCTTTAGAAACATGAAATGCTAGAGAAATACTAATTTTCTCTTCTGGAGTGTGGTAGCACATTCAAATAGAGGGATATACTGCTGTCTTATCTCTCATGGGACCTTAAGGAACAGTCGTGACTCTTCCTTGTGCAACTAAGCCCCTAAGGCCACTTTTTGTTCTGAGGGGAATGCTGATTTAATAATGAATTTAAAGGTATTTGCATGTGGTTTTCCTTGAGTTGATTTGGAACATTGCATATGAACAGTCTGTAATGAACTGATTGCTGTGGTGGCAAACTGTGTTCTAGTCCAGGAGAGTCTTGTGTGGTTCTGGTACCTTTTTGGTTCTTGGGCACTGCTACAATGATCAGCATTTGAACATTAATTAGGAGGATGATATCTTTGGTAGAAACATTGGTATTCATTGAATGCTTTCCGGCTGCAGGAGCTTGGATCTCTACAGGAGTACTTGCTTGCCTTAAATACTGAAGATCATCTTCATCGCTGCACAGCACAGGTAATAAGCTTGCACACCCCCAGAGATCTGTGGGTTAGTGGTATTTTTCAGGCACAGCTAATCACAGAATCCCAGTATGGTAGGGTTTGGAAGATACCTCTGGACATCATCTGGTGCCCCCCTCCCGCTCCATCCATCAGGGTCACCCAGAGCAGGGGGCCCAGCAGCGCAGTGTCCAGGTGGGTTGGGAATCTCTCCAGAGAAGGAGACTCCA
>WTSP01027122.1:6738-61358 GCA_025331215.1 Actenoides lindsayi | reverse complement strand
GGCCTAGAGCACAAGTCCTATGAGGAGGGGCTGGGATTGTTTAGTCTGGAGGAGGCTGAGGGGAGACCTTATCGCTCTCTACAACTACCTGACAGGAGGTTGGAGTGAGGAGGGGGACAGCCTCTTCTCCCTGGTGACATGTGATGGGACCAATGGATGCAGTTTGCGCTGGGTGGGGGTTAAGCTGGGTATTAGAAAATATTTCTTCACTGAAAGGGTTATCAAATATTGGGATGGTCTGCCCAGGGCAGTGGTGGAGTTGCCATCCCTGGAGGCATTTGAATGGCATAGGGACATGGTTTAGTGGTGAGCTTGCAGTGTTGGATTGAAGGTTGGACTAGGTGATCTTGAAGGCTCTTCTGATCAATGACATTGCGGGGGTGGAGAGGGGAAGAATTAGTAGAAAAATAAGTGAATGTGTTTTTAGAGGTAACTTTTTTCAAGTGTCACCTTCCAGAAAACCACCAGACTTTCCTGTTATCAGGCAAAGAGGCCATGAAACAGTTTGGAATATTAATTTTAAAATAAGTTGTCCATAGAAGTGAACTAGTTGTTGAGACTAGGGAGAGTAGGCCATACTGTGTTCCTGGGCTGTGTCAAGGGGCTTTTAGTAGTTATCAGTCCTTATCCTTTTAATACTCAGAAATTATTTTTCTGTAGGTAAAGGCTCTTCCCTTACTGAATAATGTTAAGATGCTAGAAGATTTGTTATGTAGTCCATGCAATTTTTTGGTTTTAAATATGATGTTTTAAGGCAGACTAAAGACAATATCATCTACTTCTTTAGCGAAGGCAACTTCATCCCCTTCTAATCTCTACTTCATGGCGTGCAGGAATGCACTAAGAGTACTTGAAATCCAAACACTTTCTGTGGTTTTGAGGTTGTGGCCTGGATGTGTCAGTTTTTAATATTTGAGTTTATTCCCATGACAGAAAATGGGGAAGGATGGGATGGGAATACCGAGTACTTTCCCCCTGCTTTAACAGGGGTGTTTGGCTCTCTATGTAATGGAATAATAATACAAGACTTGTGTAAACTGGCTACTTAAGCTCTCTTGTCCATTTACTTTTCCTAAGGATGTGTTGCATATTGAGTGGGATTCTTTTGATACTGAGAGACTTTCCTTTGTGTCGGAGTATTTTGAGAGCAACAAATGTAGTTCTGAGTCGAGCATCCAGGCGACTGTTTGTGCTGCCTAGTTTAGCGTAGTACCCCTGTGCCAAATTATGTCTTTGCAAGGTTTCGCTCCACAAAATTCTGCTCTGACCAGGGCAGCCTTCCTTTTAAGAACTCTATGAGTTTGTGTGGTGCTTCTGCAGTTAGCACAGATGGTGTTGGAGATACACATGCAGAAGTGTGTCATGTACAGCACCTCTTTAAAACATCCTGGAGCTAAGGATGGCAAAAACCTGTTGGATGTTTTGTATCATACCGCAGGCACGTGATCCAAATTTTGCTGGATATAACTGTAGTGTTTTTACTCTAAGCAGCAACAAAGACACATGAGAGACCTTGTTTTGCATAGAAGTGGTAACATCTAGTAAGTTTGCCATTGAATTGGTATTGGTAGTGGACCCTCACGTTTCCATGAGCAGCCTTATGTGCCTTTTCCTGATGGTTTTGTTCTGCAGTTAGTAAAATACCTGTCTTCTGTGCCTAAGGCCTCCATTTCAGCTGTGCTCTGCGAGTTAGGGAGGACACTTTGCCATCTATCCTCTTGCCCTCCCTCTGAAAGAGTTGAGACAAGACCCTTGTTCCTGAGTGCCCATTTGCTGTAAGACAATTTTTTATTTTCATTTTTTTTTCTTCCCAGTAAGGACATGTTCTACTGGACTGATGATCTCCATGCAGTTAACCTGTCATGTCATGTTATCTGCCTGATTTGATTATTGAAAAACCTTAAAAGATTGTGCCAAGCTTCACCTTGTACTTGGAGTTTTAGGCTTGTAGCACAGCCTTGATCTGATGACCTTGTTCTCTGATTTCGTAGCAAACTTGAGTTTATTTGTTACAAAAAAGTACTTTTTTTGGTTACCCTAGTATTTGCAAGAAAGTGAAATCCAGATGCTGCTTATAAATTGTTTTCTTTCTTAGAGCTTAGTTTCTACCCAAGATTGTAATGAGATTTGGCAACCATATTCCAGTGTGAAACCAGCAGGTTACCTGTTAATATTTTGCTTTGATCCTTTGCTTGGGCTGTTTCCAATTAAAGACAAAAGTAACAATGATAAAATGAAACCATTAACTTTGTTATATTGGAAACAGCTCAGAACTGTTCATTTTTGGAAAAAATAGTAGTTCATCTTTTTTCTTGTTCATGGTCAAATTGGAGTTCAAGGACTTGCAGCATTACAAGTGATGAATGTTCAGGTTTAAGTTATAGTAAATGTTTGGAAGTAGGGTTTTTGAGAGATGCTTATGTCAGTTTGAAAATGTTGACGCACGCTATGTATTCCTTAACAGTATTTTACATCTCTTTAGGTTCCTCTAAAGAAGGAGGAGCTGGAGCTGTGGATGAGGATGATTTTATTAAGGCATTTACAGATGTTCCTACTGTACAGGTAAGAAGCTGGGTGTACTCGTGTTGGTTTTCATCAATATGCTGTTTGCAATACTTTGTGTTGGCCTAATTCTAAACCTTCTGTAACGTTACAGTTTTCTAAGAAAGTGTTGCTACTTTTCCTTCTTTTTGAAGTCTCCATGTAAAGCCCTTTTCCCAGTTAGTAACCAAAAAACCAACCTTTTCTTTACAGTCCTACTAATTAGTATCACATTGTGTTTCGACTAAAACCCAGTATTGCTTTTCATAAGCCAGGGAGCTACTGAAAATAATTGTATGTTTAATTTTAGTTTAAAAAAAAATATTTCCATAAGGCTTGGAAAACTTGCAATTTCAAGGAATAATCAAGTAATAGTAATACTGGTAAATAATTTAAAAAACAAGAACTGTATTTTCAAATGTGCCTGCATGGTAATAGTGCTTGTCTGGCATACATGTCCTCATCTTTAGCAGTACTTCAAAAAAAAAAATTAAAAATAAAAACTTAGTGTGTCATTTGAATACTAATGAACCTGTTGGATTCTGAATTCTTAGTTGAAAGATCAGATTTTAATTTGTACTCTTTCAGTGTGGGAATTGCACCTATTTGGTGTCTTCACACAGTTGAGTCATTTAACAGGCTTTTCTCTTCCTAGACCTGTTTTGAATAAGTTTTTCTTGAGCAGCTGAGGTGTGGAATGCAGCCAGAAACTCAGTAAGCCATAGCTCCCAAACACCAGAAGGATTTTGTGTGATTGCCTGTTCTTGATCTGTAATTTTGTCCTATCTTTATTTCCCAAGATAGTATAGTTATTTTTTAGATCCTTATGTTTACATACTTAATGCATACTTAATAAATGATAGGCTTGGAGTAGTAATGTAAAATATAAAAGCTATTGAAACTTAAATGTTTTCATCCACTTTTTTTTTACTTTGGTGTTGACTACCAGTCTGGTTAGGTCCTCACAGAACCATGCAGTTTTGTAATGGGGAAGAGAGTCTCTGTTCCAAAAGAGCTGCGTTGAGTTAAAACCAGTTAGCTGAGTTTCTTTATAAGAGAGTGTGAAAATGAAAATAAACTGCATAATTTTGCAACAGATAATCCAAAACCTCTTCTTATGTTGAATTAGTTTTTTTTTTAAATGAAGTTAATGAAATTATGAATATGATCAGCTCATCACAATGGTGAAATCTTCTGGAAGAAGTTGATTTTTCAGCTTTTCTTTTACTGAGTATTCACTACACAGTGATCTCCTCAAATGCTTGCCTTAAAATGCCCATTTACACCATTTATACAGTTGTCTGGAACTTTTAGAACAAGATTTTCAGAATTACAATTGCGTTTTCATTTTTCTCAAATTGTTTTCCTTCATCAGGTTACCTGGGATATTAGCAATGTAAATATTCAGTTGTGGTTTTTTGTTTTTTAATACATCAGATCTATTCTAGTCGAGAACTTGAAGAAACGTTGAACAAAATCAGGGAAATTCTCTCAGATGACAAACACGATTGGGATCAACGAACTAACGCGGTAAACTTTTGATCTGGTTTCAGGCTTGGGGGGGTGTATTTGATAAAGCACAGGCAGCTGGATATATTTAAATGATTTTATTCAAGTAATTACACTTGAGATAATAAAAGAAAATTTGATTTTTAAACGTTGCATTTCTGTATACTAAATAATTTTGAGCAAGTATTTTAAAAGGGCCCAAACCCCTTTTTGCTGACATATGTGGAGGCTTTTCTAAAGGACATTGTGTATGTTTCAGTTGGTAGTTATGCAAAATGACATATTCTGCTGGCATTAGCACATCATGTGCTTCTGTGATAAGTTTTCCTTGCAGGATTAAAATGTTTGTATACATGTAGCATTTATATATTTTTACCAGTTTTATCACATTTTAGTGTTTGGAAACATGTATGTACACATGTATATTTAAATACTTGCAGATGGGGATCTGAGATTTTTTAGCTATGGAATTTAACTAATAGACTATTAATTATTTTTGTTTCTTACCCTTGGTAGGTTACTGCCATATATGTCAAAATGATGCTTTGCTTTAAAGACATACATACATACTTTTTTTTTTTTATTTTGAAAGGGCTTTTAGTAGTGTCCCAAACTAAATGACTTTATGTTGTCTGGCTTTTTTAGCTGAAGAAGGTTCGGTCGTTGCTTGTTGCTGGAGCTGCACAATATGATGGATTTTTCCAGCATTTACGGTTGTTGGATGGGGCTTTCAAGCTGTCGGCCAAGGATCTCAGATCCCAAGTGGTTAGAGAAGCTTGCATTACTGTAGCGTAAGTATAGCTCATGTGTATTTATCTACATTGCCAGGCTGTAGTATGAATTTGGCTTAAAGATGCTCTATCAGTGTTGCAAGAAATATTCTTTTGTTGGATTGCCATACGCTGTGACTGGTAGAGTCAAGTCAGCATCTGAAGCTGTAGGAAAAACAAAACAAAACCAGCAACAACAAAAACCACAACAACAAAAAAAACCCCACAAACAAAGAACCCCAACCAACCAAAGCCAACACAAAAAAAAAGCCAACAGCAAAAGAGAACAATCTTTAAAGGAATTTATTTATTAGGAGATATATGTAGTTGGTAATCCTGTAACAGATAATGTGAAGAACAAGTTAATCGCGTTCCACTGAGTACTTAGTGTAATTTACTACAGGCTGTTGTATGTACCACTGTAGTCTGAGGAGCCCTAGTACTTGAGCTATTGGCACAGGACTTTACTGTGACTACTTGTGACAGCCAAGTGAGCTGCCCTGTAGTAGTTTGAACATTGTGCGTTCTGGGGAGGTCATGTGTTTCATGTCCATGATAATTTGAGAAGCTAAACAGAAATAAGATCTTCACCCTTATTGTCTTGGAGACTCATTAAATTCAAGCACAGGGAGAAAAGCCATATACTTACACATGAGGAATCTTTCCTACTTCCATCTTTTTCATGGCTTTTTTTTGTTCTGGAAAAGCATGAATGTAACCACTGATTTTTTTTGTAGCCACCTGGAACAGACAAACCTCAGAGCTCTCCCTTGCTATTCTGCTACTCCAGAGTGAAGAGACCATGGAGGTCTATTGGAGCATACAACCATCCTTGCCAGGGAAAATGAGGCTTTGAAAAAATAATGCCCACCTTTCCTAACACGAAATGAGGAGGAGTGTAAAAATACTGTGTACATGTCCTCATCCAGGCTTAAAAGCTTGGATATTTTCTTGATCCCTAAAACTTAGATATATTTGAGGTGTTACTTGCTGCTGACTGCAAATTCTTTTTCTGTAGTCTCTCTGCATGGCAGAAGCATTTGTTGCCACCACTGGACACACAGTGTTGTGTTTGTATATTTGTTAAAATTGAAACCATTATCTTTAATAAACAAGTAAAATGTTATGGTTAGTTAATTATAAGTTAAGTAGTTTTCCTTTCATTCAAAAGGAGAAAAAACCTAATAATTCCCATACAATTTAGATGTTTATACTGTGAAAGTGCATTAAAAGCAGAAATACTATGATGATTTATGTGGGCATGAGAATGTTAGCCTTTCAAAATGTGGTATTTGTTTTACGAAATAAAATCATTAGCGTTCAACCTCTTAAATGTGTCTGCTAAGTAACAAATGTTCCACAAATCCTGCATTTCTAAAGCAGCAAGAACTTGGATATCATGAAATTAAGGAATTCTGATTTGAGGAAAGATACATCTTAAAAGTGTACGGTGAACTTTGTTGTTCTATGAGTTAAGAAACGAATTTTTGTTAACAAGCTGTATTTCTTTTTCCTAAACAGCCATCTTTCAACTGTTCTGGGGAACAAGTTTGACCATGGCGCTGAAGCTATTGTGCCTACTCTTTTTAATCTGGTTCCCAACAGCGCCAAAGTGATGGCAACTTCTGGGTGTGCGGCCATCAGGTTCATTATTCGGGTAGGTGTTCCTCTCCTGCTTTGCCTGCTAGTACTCAGGTGGTGGCTCTTAACAGAGATAACAATTCTGAAATACAGGATTATAAATCATTCTTTAATGAAGTAGTAATTTTTCTTCCCCGTGGACAAAAGTATTTATCATTGAAACCAACTGGCAGCATTACCGTGGAGGTAACAGATGGAGGAATAGGTATGAAAAGCGAGTCTGTTTTCAGCATTTGTTTGGTGATGTGTTAATTATAAAGAGGCAGGTGTATTTCAAAGGGTAACTGATTTTTAACTGCCTTGTTGGAAAAGACAAAGTTAACCTATTGAAGAGGCCAGATGCACGTGGATCGGTTCAGAAAGCACAAGTTCACGGAAGCGAAACACAACACAGATTTTAATACTTGGGTTTAAGAAAGAATTTTGTAAACTGAGTTCTTAAAGCAATAATGTATACAAAAGGGGAATGCTGTATCCTAGTTACTGACTGGTGTTGAAGGAAAAGATATTTAGCGAAATTTTGGGGACTTGTACTGGTACTTTTGTGTTTTAAATAATAGTGGGAGGTTGCCTGTAGTTTCTACGTGAAAAGCTCCAGTGTTCTTAATATTAGGCACTGACTGCTATTCACTGTGATGTCATCTGTGGTTTTAGTTTTGTAAGTTGGAAACCTAAGTGGTATGATCACTCACACCTTTTATTGCTATCCTCAGTATGTTTTGTTTCGAAACTGTCCTTGTTCTGTCTACCTGTGCCCCTGAAAATGTGCCCTGAGACACCTGTGCCTTTTGCATCAGTCCTGGGGCTAAGACCCATTGGCATTTTTTCTCTGGGCTCTTACGTTGTGCTGTGAGATGGCTGATGGTACAGAGTTGAGAGTGGAGGAAGGAATGCACCTTACTCAGGATGACTTAAGTTGTAAGAGAAGAATGCCACTTGCAGTAGCATTGGATGAGATGGGGCATGTAAGAAACTAACACTGTCTTGTTTACAGGAAGGAGCCAAGTCAAGCACCAGAAAAGCAGCATGAAATAAAAATTCACAGATACTATTCAATTGACTTTATTGGTTCAGTTGGAGACAAGGCTACACACGGGCTACAGCTGCCCTGATTTTGTTTAAACTTGTGTTATTCTTAGCTGTAATTAAACACAGTAGATGGGAGGCATGGAAGCACCTAAATCCAATCTATAGTGTTTAAATACCCAACTGATAAATGGCTTGGGTAATGTGGTGGGAGAGAAAATTCAGGTTGCAGTGGAAAAATAAATAAATTAATAAATACCAGAGTCAAATGGAGGGGAAAAAAAGTGTGTGTGTCATGATGAGGTGGCGTGGTAGCAGAAAATCTTGTTCAGGGGGAGGTGGGAGTCAGGCTGGGTGATTGAGCTGCAGGGTGGGTTGGGAGGAAGCATGTAGCATGGCAGCTTCAAAGCGAGAAACAGTTGAGATGTGCAGTCTTAAACCCAAATGAAACTGAGCCCGAGGCTTTGGTGCCTTTGCAAAACACTTTCTAGAAATTACAATGTCAGTGGCTCCAAAGACTTGGAACATACAGGTTTCTTCATCTGTAAAATCTTTTCATTCTTTCCTTGATACTGCTTACTGTTCCTTTTCTGGCAGACACGTGACCCTTTTCAATTTGAAAACTATGCAAAAGACAAACAAAACCTAAAAAAACCTGTTTAGAAGTGTATCAGTAGGAACAAATGCAACTGTAAGACACTTCCAGATTTTGGGATTAATTCCCTCCTAATTCTGAAGTTGGTAGTGTTCTGATTGCTGATAATTATTTCTGCTTTTTCGGTGATTTATGTGTTTATATCCTGCAACAGAAACCTAAGGAGGAAGTATGATACCTGAGAGGCTAAGAATTGTTCAGTGCTGATTACTTTCTAAGCAGTTTATTTCTAGGCTACAGTTTCACACTATATCGGGGACTGGTTTAGAAGCTCTGTGTTTAATCAAGAAAGGAATAAAGAAGCAAAAATGGATTTGTTGAATTATATTGCTCTCACTTGGAATTAAAATGTTAATACATTGTGCCTACAGTTTAACATATGCTGAAGTGAGGCAGCTTTAATTCTGAATTGAAGTATTGCTTTGGGACTTAATGTAGTTTGTCTTACACACCTTAAATAGTAGTTCCAGGGTTTTCTTTTCCCATGAGGATGTTGGGTATATACACATAGACTGCTTGTATTACATGTCACACTTCTATTTTATTGATATGTTTTGCTTTAAAAGGAATTTGGTTTTTGTAGCACTAATTGTATTGATTGATCCCTAAAAGAGTACCTGTAGTTTCAGATTGGTTGATTTGCTTTTTGCTGCATACTTCTGATTTTTTAGGACTGCTCTGTCTATTGCTTTATTTGTCCTGTGGGAAAACAAAAATAACATTAGCTTTTTTGAGGATATATGTTTGAACTTTGATATATGAATTCGGACAACTAAATATAGCATATAATGATGTGATGGTTCATGGCATTGGAAGTGCTTTTAGCTTGATGGGGGGAGAGGGGAAAGGTTTAATCAACTGACATGCTAGCAGCAGTCTGTGATTTAATAGTATTCTACATTTAATTTCAGTAAACATTTTAAATGATTGCAGTTTTTGTTATGAAGCTAATTCTGTTTGACTTAATTAGTAGAGTACGAAATCAGGAATGTTTTTTCTTTAACTGCTTTGTCCTTTTTCTCTTCAGCATACCCATGTGCCACGACTCATACCTTTAATAACAAGCAACTGTACCTCAAAATCAGTTGCAGTTAGAAGGTGAGTACATTATAAATAGCAAATTAAAGGCTGTTGCTTTTTGAAATATGCTTGTATATTGAAAATTCAGAAATTTGTATATGTGTGACCATGAACTCTGAATATTTAGAAATGTGTTATCCAGCAAACTACAAAAATGTCTTCTATCTAGTCTAAGTCTCCCTTCTCTTTGGTTTAAAACCATTACCATTACATTCAGCATGTTGCATTTTCTAAGAACATGATGCTTGAATGTTTGGATTGGCTTTTACCAAAGTTAATTTCTCAATTTTCTGACAGCGTGCTACTTTCTGCACAACATCTCATGAAAACAGTTAACTCTGTTTCTGGACCCACATTAGTCCTGAAAGTGAGATGCAAAAAATAGCTTGAGCGTCTAAACTATTTGCTGTGAGTCTCATAAGTCTTTGCATCCAAAGCAAGTATTATCTCAGATTATACTGACCTCTCCTAAGTTCTGGTTGGACTACAGAGCAGTTCACAGGGCTCCAGTGCCTCCACTTACCAGAGCTTTGCTGAGGAGCACGAGACCGTAGGTGGTTTGGGTACTGCAGTTCACCATTCAGTGAGCAGCAGTGAAGGTGGCCACAGCTGCCTTGTTTTCGTACTGACTTCATTCCTTTGGAAAGACAAAGCACAACTAGATGGATTATGATAGTAAAAAGCCTTTCAGTGGTTCTTGCCATGTCTTGTAGGTGTCCAATGGATTTGGGCAGAGTAAAAGTGAAATTTGCCCCTCCAGAACAGGTTAAAGATGCAACACAACCAGAAAAAGTAAATGGTTTCAAACAGTACCTTTTTGAAGACTTGCTGTCTACACTTTCCAAATCTGTGTTGCTTTGTTTCATTCACCAGGATCTGGCTCCAGATATTAAATTAAGCGTGACTTTTGCTAATGCTGAACTGTCAAGAATTGCATATGAATAATAAATACAGTTACATAACTTAGTCTGTACAGTGCTAGCAAATCCTGAGGGGTGCTTTCTATGTGCAGGGCCCTGTACTAATGGTCTTGTGTTTTCCTTTATGCTACATCCTCAGTAATGACAGGTGAAAGGATGGGAACAGTGTTTGGGACAGAAATACACTGCCGTGGAAATGTCATGTTGTGTCTTAAGAGCTGACGTTTTTGAAGTATTGATGTTTTGGGTTTTTATTAGATTAGGATTTTATACTTTGTACAATTGTTAACCTTTATTTTTGTCTGTTATTTTGGCGTGAAGCAAACTAACGTAGCGTATGTGTAGTAACATGACTTGAGCAACAGGTGGTTAATTGAACCACATTGATGTTTGTTCTGTTTTGAAGTTCTGGATTCATTAGCCTGCATGTTTGCTTTCTGTACAGAGTATTTGAACTTAGCATAAAGTTACCAATCTCTATTTGACAGATAAATGTACTTTTATGTATTTGTCTCCCTCGGGGGGGAAAGAATAAAGTTACTGTTTATTCTGAAAGAGAAATTAGAGAAATGAGTATTAATTATAATGTCTTGTTCTCCCTTTTTAGGCGCTCCTTTGAATTTTTAGACCTGTTGCTACAAGAGTGGCAAACACATTCACTGGAAAGGTATGGGCCAGTGTACTTTTCCCTGAGTATAAACTGCTAATGAATTTTAAGACAGAAATCTTTTTGCTGAATCCTTTAATTGGATTATGTTGTTCAGTGTTAGCCAGCCTTTCTAGTACAGCGAGTCATGCGGCTCCTTCAAGTGGCAGGGAGGAGAGCCCTGGCTTCATGGTGCCTCCTCTCCTTACCCTCTGTTTGTTCTCTAAACCATGTGTGAGCTATTTACTTCATATCTTGGAAAAAACTGCCTTCTCAGCTGGTTCTTACTTTAAACATTTCTCTAAGTGTAAGACTTTCTTCAAAATAGTTCTTGGAATAGCAAAATAACATGAAGAATGTCTGTCTTCTAGGCACGCAGCTGTCTTGGTTGAAACCATCAAGAAGGGCATTCATGATGCTGATGCAGAAGCAAGAGTGGAGGCAAGAAAGTGAGTTTTGACTACATTTTGCTCAAAAAAAATAGTATGTGTTACATGAGCAATAGAAGGCTTTAATAGGAGGTAAGGAGTTAACCAAGGCTGAATAAGACCAAAATGAAGTTCAAGATGGATGTTTCTGGTCTCAGAGTCCTGAATGACTGACTAGTTTCTTTTGCAAACGTCATTCTGAAAGTTGGGGCAGTTAATACTGTTGTGCAGCGTGTGAGGATTCCACTGACCAGAAGTCATAAAAGTTGATACTGCTGCATAATCATTCTTTTTGTCTGCCCCATTAAGTCATATGAAACAACTGCTTCTTGCTTCCCCATGGAATTGGTAAGTGAATGTGAGAATTTCAGAGGATAGATGTTAGTTATTTTGAAAAGATGAATTGTGTCAATGTATCTTGTTTTATTCTGCGATTTGATGAGCAGTGTTTTATGCATTACAGATTTTCAGTTTAAGTTCCTTTCCCTCCCATCCCTGGTTCATTCTGTAATACTGGCTTCCTGACTCCTCATTCTGAAGAAAATACAGAGCAATTACATGTGGCGGTTCTCTTGTTTTTCAGGGCTTATCTGGGTCTTAGAAATCACTTTCCTGGTGAAGCCGAGACTTTGTACAATTCTCTTGAGCCACCCTATCAAAGAAGCCTCCAGACCTACTTGAAGAATTCTGGCAGTATAGCATCTCTCCCTCAGTCAGACAGATCATCTTCCAGCTCACAGGAGAGCCTCAAGTAAGGGTCACTTAATTCTTTTCAGAGCCTATAAACAAATAAACTGTTTCTGAAAAGCACAAACTTCTGTGGTGTACAGGAAAACTGCAATTGATTTTCTCACTTATAATTCTTCTTTTTATGAAAAAAGCTTCTATCATATTTTGTTATTTGACAGTATTACCCCAGCAAGGTGAAAAATGACAGTCATTAACTGGATATTAGCAGGCTCTTCATATTTATATATTTATTCCTCCCAAACAGCCTCTGATACACCAAAAGATACCTTCAAGTTTTGCATATTGATGGCCAGCAATCTGGTGCAATGAATAAGTCTAGGAAAGAAATAATGGTGTTACTCCTTTTTCATCCCTTCTCACTGTGAAATAGGAGGAGATGACACTGACAGTGAGGTTCCTTCAGATTGGAGATCTGAGTGAATAGCAAGCACCTCCTGCCTTGTGTTACTGCAGATACCAGTTCATCTATTTTCTTTCATAGAATCAATCTTTTTTTTGTGGCTCTCACTAATTTTGTTTGACAGCTGACTTATAAAATGTCTTATTTTTCTCTCTTTTATTGTTACTTTGTGGATCTGATACATGACACTCACTGGGTTTATTGACTTACTTTTTCAGTCGTCCTCTATCTTCTAAATGGTCTGCAGCCAGCTCAGCAAGCCTTGCAGGCAGAGGTAAGGGGCTTGCAATAAAGTACAGTGCACAGTAATTGTTCATAGTATTTTTTGAATTAAAAGTTTTAAATGCAGCTTAAAATTTAACTGTCTTAAGTATGTACCCAGTTTTCACTTTGAATGATGATCTGTGTCGCTACAAACTGCAGCTGGAGCTAAGATAGCGTCACACTTGCTTCAAGTTTTGTGTGTTTTTAGTTGTTGCAAGTATAAAACATAGTTTTCTATGTATTGGTACTATCAATTGATCATCTGTCTTGGAGTTATGTCATGGAATAGTTGCTCTCAAAGAAACAAAATGTTATTCTATGGTCTATTCATGATTATTAGGCTTATGGCAATTGGAAATGAAGGACTTGTTTTACTTTTCATCTCTTCCCTTGTAGCTGCTGCTCTTTATAAAAAACTAAACCAAAACAAAAAACCACACACACACAAAAAAATTCCCACAAAAAACAAACCCACAAACAAACCAAACCCCCACCCAAACAACACAACAAAAAACAATCCCACAGATTTTTAATTGAAGAGTTTAATATTCTCTTTGAGTTTTCAGAAATGAATTGTTCTCTTTTCATGTAATGTCTTGGCAAGTCATGTGGAGTAAATCATTGCACCTTTTTACGAAAGGCCAGGAATAGAGAGTGCTTGTTTTCTGGGTACTGGAACTGTCAAGGGAGAATCAAGCTCTGAAGGCATAAACCAATGGTTAAAATTATCTGAAGTGAGTAGTTAGTATTCAGTAAGTAGTGAGAGGTGAATATAAAAAACCCTACACAGAATGTTAGACCCTAAAGCAATTCAGGATATGCGTTCAACTCGCCTGTGGCTTTATCTTAGCTGAAGTGTGGGGTTATCTTTCCTCAGCATCACAAGGGCCACTGTGAATTTCCTTCTGTTTGTGAAGCATTCAGTTATGTAAAAGATCACAGAAATGTTCAGAATTATGTTGGTTTTGCTAGGGTGGGAGCAATTTGTGTTACATAATGCTAAGATTTCATGGTGAATGAAGTTAAATACTACTGTAAAATAAACTGTTCTTTATCTGAATTTCATGGCAACACCAGATCTGGTTTGCTTCTTATCCTCTTTTCTGTACTTTCTGCAGGTATGCTGGAGTAGTAGGAAATATTAACCTTTTAAGAATAATTCATTTTATTCATTATCAACCGATTTCCTAATTCGTTTAACGTTGCTAGTTTCAGGCAGCAGCAAGAGTGTTCCAAGCCTGGGAACTCTGCAGAGGTCTCGCAGCGACATCGATGTGAACGCTGCGGCGGGTGCCAAGGCTCGCCACGCTGCTGGCCAGACAGCTGGGGCTGGGCGCTTGTCAGCAGCTGGGCTACCTCCGGGATCTTACGCTTCGCTAGGTAAGGCAGAGCATCTTGACAGTAACATCGAGTAGCTTTTGATAACAGTTACTGGAAAATATTCAGCATTTGTTGTCTTTTTTTAATAGTGTTGGAGTGTTGCTAAAGAGTAGGTGTCATGAAGTCAGTTACCAGCTTTCCTAGATGCTTTATCTTTCTTGTGCTGGAAGAGTGCTGGTGCAAAGAATATCCATGCTGTGCTCTCTACATCTCTTAATCTGGAATTAAGTATTGGAAGGAGCAGTACCTTCACTTACCAGCACATGGTGATTATGCTTTTTTGTTTCTAGAAGTAATAGGGAAATGAGCATTAGGACTGTAACTTTCCCTTGTTCTCAGCTTTTTAGCTGGTTGTTTTACGGCTGTGCTGAACAGACATCCTGATAGGAAGTGGTGGCTTCTTCACCTAACACAGAAGTGTTTTACACAGTAATATAAAACATGAATTAGGGAAATTTCTTTTAAGCCTGTTGATGGAACTATGTGTGTGTTTTTTATCAAGGTGACAGTTTTCACTGGTAGGAATACTTGCTGTCAGACATATCAAGTCTGACAGATGGGTCTTGGAAATCACTTCCCTGGTGAAGCTGAGATTCTGTAATATTCTTTTGAGCCACCCTATCAAAGAAGCCTCCAGACCTACTTGAAGAATTCTGGCAGTATAGCATCTCTCCCTCAGTCAGACAGGTTGTCTGACTTTCTATAAGTGTAGGAAAGAGTTTTGTAGTATCATAGTATGGTTTGGGTTGAAAAGGACCTTCAAAGTTCACCCTAGTCTAAACCCCCTGCAGTGAGCAGGGCCGTCTGCATCTAGAGCAGGTTGCTCAGAGCCCCAGCCAACCTCACCTGGAATGGTTCCAGGGATGAGGTATTGACCACCTCTCTGGGCAACCTGGGCCAGGGTTTCACCCCCTTGATGTAAAAAATATCTTCCGGCTCTCAACTCTGAATCTCCCCTCTTTTAGTTTCAAACTGTCACCCCTTGTTCTGTCACAACAGGCCCTGCTAAAAAAAAAAAGTCTGTCTCCCTCTTTCTGACAGGCCCTTTTAAGTACTGAAAGGCTGCAGTGAGGAGCCTTTTCTTCTCCAGGCTGAACAGCCCCAAAGTTGAGTGTAAAGGAATATGAGCATGATTTTGTTCCTTTTAGGTTATTCATACTGTAGGGATAGCAATGTGGGAAGTGAGGTTCAGTGGTCACAAGATTCTTAAGTTTCTTCTTCTCAACTTATGCACCAGCTAGATCACCAAGAAGCCATATCCTCCTATCAGTGGTGCTGAAGATGGTCACAAGAGGCAGATAAACTAGATTTCTTCTGATTAGCTGGTATTTGGGGAGAAGTTAGGATACACTTAGGCTATGGCTTTCAGAGGTTTTAGCTGCGCATTCTTAAATTAAATTCTAAGTTAAAACCTATTGTAACTTAGTTAATTCTTCTGTCATCAGGGCCTAGCTGAAATGGTTTGAACTGATTTTAGGGTGAAGTTCGAGTGTGAGCAGTGCTGACTAAAAGGAATACTTGCTACTTACACTAGTAATTTCGGGTGTGTGCTCCCTCTAGTGCCCAAAGAAGGGAGAAGCTCCTGGATAGTGGGTGGACATCAAAGTTGGGCTGCTCAGTTTTCTCGGTGGAGGCGATAGGATTGTCGGTATGGCTTGAGGAGTTCTCAGCTCCTACTCCTACCTTAATGCCTAAAAGCTTGGAATAGGTGAGATGTTTATTCTCCAAGATCAGAGTTCGTTTTGGTGTGCAACAGGATGTATTTGGGATCTTGGACAGAGCTGTAGTTCAGCTGTTGTGAGAGCATGGTGAGAGAAGAAAAAAAATGTCAGACAGAAATCAGAGAGAAATTTCTTTAATCGGTCGTCTTCATGCTGCTGAAATGAAGGGATTGCCTTGTTTTTATGACTTTCACAGAAAATTAGCTCTTGGTTGGAATGTTGGTTTGCGTTCAGAACATTTTAAGCAAGATGTGATTAATGTCCAGAACTTTGTCAGCGAGAGTGGAGAAAGGGCACAGAGGTTTTCAGGGAAGTAAACAGTGGTGCTTTTATGCAGGAAAATAACAGAAATAAAGAAATGGCTTATTCTTTTTTGCAGTTTATACATTTGGTGAGTTGGGGTGAGGGAGAGGCAGGAAGTCCTTCTTTTGAAGGGTCTGAGCAGCTGGAAAGCTTTGCCTTTGCCAGCAGATGCAATCACTTGTGGAGGAGCAAGTGCCATGGTTTAGAAAATGGGCTAGTTGGTCAACTTCTTCCCTCTGTTCATTCTAAGGGGGCTGTTTCACAAGTGTCAAGATAATGCTGAGCATGGTACTCAAAGGTCTAGAAAATGCTGCTGTGTTCCCAGAATGCATTCCACATGTTCTCAGGTGTTGCAGTCAGTACGAAAATAAATAACGTTGTCTCCTCAGGAGCTTGAATTTAATTTTGTTTACACCCTTACATCCACCTAATGCTTAAACAGCTGCCAAGTTTACAGCCTCAGAGGAGCTACAAGTTCATGAGTGTAGAAATCTGTAATTGTCTCCACCCATCTCTTCCATTTTTATTATTAATAGAACACTTGCTTATTTATGTTTGTTTTGGTTTGTTGTTTTGGGGTTTTTTTAAGACTGTTCTAGAAGCACAAGGATATTCTCTACTTGAGTTATTCTAAATGTTGACTGTCTTTGACATCCTAAAGTGTTAATGTCCTCTTTGAGGAGACTTGAGCTGTAATACTATATGTGTCACCCTAAGTACTTTAATTTTGATTGTTACTGTCAGAATATGTATGCGTCACCTTCTGTCTGAACTGGTAAATCTTTAATGCTTTTAAACTAGAGTGGAACTTTCTCCTATTTGTCCTTTGTCTTTATTGTGCTGTCTTTTTCCCTTCTTACCCCAGGTGGGGCTTCATGCTCAGTATGGAGTTTCATAAGAAATAGAAATATTGTGGGTCATTAATGATATAAATATTTACTGCTGCTTCAGTAACTGTTGACACCAAGCATGAAGTAGTTGATAAATGCTTTACTGTAAGGGTTTGCTGAAATCTGGGTAATAGGGAGACATTCAATATCCCTCTGCAGGGTATTTCTACCCTCTTTTGTACTTTTGTATTTTGAACTGAGGGAAACCAGCTTTACTTAAGGTAGCTTATACATGCATGAATTAGATAAACATGTCTGCTGTATTTAATATTAATGTGTTTTCCTTAATTAATGTTTTATGACTCTGCTGTGAACACCTTTATTCTAACACACTAAGTTTTCCATGTTTCTTTGCCTGCTTTTTCAACAAAGAGGATACTTCTGACAAGATGGATGGTAAGAAATTGTTTAGTCTGTCCTCTAATTCGATTAAACATTTAATTAAGTGGCTTTTATTTAAAATTTTTAATGTTTAATATATTTGTTTATTAACAAATTACTGTGCTGTTTTCATTAACCCATCTGTAATCTTGATGTCTTCATATATGTGTTGTGGTACTGCTATACCTGCCAGTGTTTTTGGTGATTGGTCTGTCAGCAACAGAAACTATCAGAAACTGGATGTTACTCTTGTTTGGTTGGGTTTTTTGTAAAGCTCTGTTAGTTATGGAGCTATTCTTTAATGAAGACATGCTTTTTTATCCAACTCTACTTCCATCGTGTTTCGTCCTGTAAAGTCAAGTGTTTTGAATTCTTGGCAGAACAGCAATGGGAGAGCAGAAGATGCTTGACCCCATCATTAAGGATCTTTAAGAAAAAATTAAAACTAAACCAGTCTCTTCCAAAAGAACCTTATCAAAATCTAGTTTAGCTACGTAACTTTAAGTGCCTGTAAAGCTGTAATGCAATATAATTCTATTTTAAAATAGCTCATTTAGAAGAACCTACCTGGTAAAATAGTTTACCAAGTATTGCAGCTAAGTTTTAGCAGTCAGCTTTTTCTCAGTTTACTGCGTTATGCATATGGAGGGAGTTGTGATGGATTTTTCTTCTAATTGCGGAGTCAGGCTTCTCAGTTGTCTGGTTCAGGTTTGTGCAAGTAATGCTTCCCATATAATTAAGTGCCAGAGTCTCAGCTTGATGCTTGCTAATTCTAGTTCTTATTTACTGCTGGGGAACACTTAATGAGTCAGTTATGTTTGCTGCTTAAGTAATAAACACATGACAAGAATTATTAGCAGAACATGTTTCAAAGTAGTTTATTGGAAGCAAAGCAGGTGATATTTTTCTTAGAGGTGAAAACAGGAAGAAAGTGTCTAAACTCCTGAATCATTTTAAAGCACAGATAATCAGTTTTATGAGACTTTTATCAGACCTTTTGGAAGAATTGGAGACATTTTTGAGCATTGCAGATGGCAAGCCTGCCTTAATAAAACGAGGGGGATTTGCACAGGGTAATAGTGTCTATCTCACTTATTTTCCTATCAGATTTCCTTATACTGCATATAATAGGATTTATTTATAACTATCTGTGCTAAACACTTTATCTTAAGCTTTTGCACATTGTCACTAGCAGTAAAGGTTCTTAGGGCCACGTGTCCAGGCCTTGTCTTTTGTTCAGACCGGCAGCCACAGCTAATGCTGTCCCACACATCTGTTGAAAAATAGTAGGGGAAGTGTTACACAAGTGATCACAATAACGGTGTTTTTTCTGGGTGGCATCTGTAGGGGTGATGTGTGAGATGGAATGAACCCAGCTTAGCTCTCCAGCTGTGGTTGTGTGGTGTAGCTGCTCTGATCTGACCGCCACCAGGAAGAACCAATTGTTTTTCTGTTTCCTGCTAATCTTGGCCACATGTTTTGACTGCTTCTTTCACTAGTGCCTCATAATACTCCAGTATCAATGGCAGTAGGTGAACAAACTTCAAAAAACTGATTTCATAAACTACAAGTGAATAGTATTTTGTTATTTAGCTTTTGGACCTGATGGTGAGCCTTTAGCCAGAAAAACCAGGTGGTAGCACAAAGGTGGAGAAGGAGAAGCAAAACCACCCCTATTGGGAGCCTGCCTTTCGAGAGCCATCTCAGGAGCAGTGGTTGATTTTTGGGAGGGTAGTTTGGGGTTTTTTATATGCAGACTGGCAAATTTGATTGAAAAGCTGGAGGTACTCCTATGTACATATTACTATAACAGTTTTTATGAAGAAACATTAACATTTTTACACAGAAAAAAAAAATTTAGAGGGAGTTATTAAAAATAATGTTTTGAAGACCAGAGGAAGCCATGGCTAGATTGATTGAGAACGTGAAGTTCAAGCTATAGCCAAAGGCACTAACTAAAGATGTTTTAGTCATTGTAGTTATCTTAGAAGGCAGAAATAGCATAGAGTGAAAACAAAAATGGAAATATCCTTCAATTCCTTTGTGGCATTTAGCATTTTTATCACTACTGAAGCTTTTACATTTATTTTTAATAATATATATTCCGTAATCAGCTGTATTTCAAAGGAAGTTAGAGGAAAGGCCTGCTGTTTAGATAGCTTCCTATCAATTCCTGGCTACTGATGTCAGTGAAAAGATCCGTCCAATTCTCATTTTGTCTTACTCAAGCCTTGTTAAGCTTGGCATACTTGTTCAAGTGTGATCTGGTTTCACCAATCTCGTATTACTTCCACTTCTCAGAGGAAAACTTGATCTTGTGCATGTAGATCTGGAGTAATCATGGATTAAACCAAGAGAAATCCTCCTTGCTGGCAGTTCCTATCAAATTATCGCTGTCCAGTGTGGGAAACACTGTCCTTGTGTTTTCCTCTGAGATCATTTATAATAGTATGCTTTACATTTTCAGGGGAGCTTGTGCTAAAATATTTTTAATGTCTGTGTTGATCTGTACATGTTGTTTTGTTGAATTAGATTATTTTTTCCTATTTGTTTTTTAAGGTTTTGTAACACATTTGGAAGGCAGTGCTATATACTGTGTTCTTGTAAATCACTAGTAGTACAGTATGGTTGTTTCTTACAAATTTTGCTTCAGTTACTACACAAAAGCTTTAGATTTTTTGACTTGATAAAATTTGACAAGATTCTTTATCTGAAAAAGGAATTGGAGAGACACAGTATTGTTTGGAATATCATGTATTTTATTATTTTTTTTCTGTTTAGGATCAGCTTCTGAAGATGGTAAGAAAATATTTTGTTAGAATAGCTAATATTGTTAGCTTCATATTTTCATTGATACAAATTAAGCTTTAAATGTAGAATGTGGTCTTTTGGGGGTTTCGTCGGAGGTCCATAACTCCAGGTAGTTCATGCAGCTAATACTTGGTTGTCATGTAGTATTCTCAAAATTCTTTTGCATTTATTTTAACTCTTAAGTACTCATCTGCGGTAGAAGTATCATTGCTTAACATTTTTAGTTTGAAAATACAGGAGCTTTATAATTTTGCTTTTTTTTTTTTTGCTTTTTTTTTTTTTGGAAAGCAAATCTTGTCACAGATTATTTCATCAGATGTGTTCATGCTCTGGGAAGCAGGTGCTACTATTACTCATCTCTTTGAGAGCTGGGAGTTCATTTTCAAAATGCTATTAACATTTTAACCTGTTATTAGTGAATGGATGGAGAGACTCCAAGTGAGTTAACGGTTCATTTGCCTCACAAATACTGAATGGGTTTTTTACTTTGGTAAAATTGAACCAGGTTCCAAGCAATTTTATGTAGTATCTCAATAGTGGCACTCTGTATTCCTAAATTTTGTGGACCAAAACCTGAACGCAGTTAACATGCCTTGCAGTCTCAGCACTCAGTGGGAAAGCATTGCCATTGTACGGGGATAACTAGTAGACTTTGGACTTAATCTAACCATTCTTGCTAGCATGTTGTTTTCTAATAGTTTAGTGAATAACCTCCTTTATCCTGATTCTCTTCTTATAGACTCTCATCTATGGCTATTCCCTCTACTTGGATGAATAATATTAACTTGGTTGGTCTCCAAATTCGGCTGTGGAAAGCCTAAAGAGGCTAGAGCTAAATAACAGTCTGTGTACCTAATTCTTCTGGTCTAGAAAATATTTTAGTGGTGCTGGTTTTAAAAATGGATTACTTGTTGAGCTTGATACCACCCTGTACAAGCTTTTTGGGTTTTGCTCTTGGAAATTCTAAGAATTACGGTTAGCGTGGTTTTGGGTTTTGTTTCATTTTTCTGTTGTTTGAGATGTTGGCTTTGGACATGTAGTGCACAACTCTACTGTTTTCTTGAATGATAATCTTTCAGTTACCTCTGATTCATCCAGCTGGGGTATTCCTTTCTTCTGTAATTTCACTGTATACTCTGCATGTTATAAGGAACGGGGCTAATAAAGCAGAAAGGTTTAACTCAAACCCAGGGTGGTTTGGCCTTCTAGAGAAGTGAATCTGTTGTTTTAGTTGTAGATACTCAGGTGAATCTGTCTTTTCCTTTGTTCTTTTGTCTGTTGAGTAGAGTAGTATTCCCTGATACCAGGTTGTCACTGAGAAGTACTTAATCTTTTTAAAATGATGAAAAAGGTTTGGAAAATTCTGGAGAGGTTGATATGACTGTGGCCAGGAGAACAGTAGAATCCTCAGTAATAGGATAACTAGTATTCTGATTTCTAAAAGAGGGAGTGAAGTTCAGAAGAAACCTCAAGACCCTATTCAAAAACTAGTCCTCAAAGGTTTTGCAGTTTTAGGCTAGCAGAAGTAGAATTACGATCACAAGTAATGAGAAGACTGTACGTGATACATCAACATTAGTGTATGTGTTGCCTGTTACACTTAATAACTTTCCTCTAACATAAATAACCAATTTATGCAGGAAGCAAGAGCTAGCTAGTTCAGGGTGTTGAAATGATAACGTTGAAATAGTTTACTGAAACATGTAGCTTAAGTATTTTTAGTCCTCAACTATTTTAAGTCCATCAAGGTGTTCAAATTTCTACTAATTATCCCAAGTGAATTTTCACTAATTGGTATGTTATGCTTCTTATATCTACAGAAACTTAAGAACATATCAGTAAATGTTATTGATGTTTTGCTTTCTACATGATTGTGAAAACCTGATTTAATGCCCTTTTTCTTTCGTAGGCCGTATACGAACAAAGCTTTCAACGCCTTCTGTTGGTCTTGGAAACTCTAAAACAGACTCCAGAGGACGGAGCAGAACCAAAGTGGTGTCCCAGTCTCAGCGTATGTATTTTCAGTTTGTCAGTAATATGTGATAGAGGCCAAATGCTTAAGCATATATTCATTGACCAATGGCTACAGTCAAAGTTAATTTAAAAAAATAAGCTACATACTGAGTTGTTGTTCTGTGCCTTAGGTTCATCATCGCCAGAGAAAAATGAAGGTATTTTTTTCAGTGTTTTGGGTCAGTGGTATTTGCATGCTTTTCTGATTCATGTTGTTTTTCTCTGGACAAAGTATTAGGCTAGGTCTTAGTCTGATAATGAAATTACCTAATAGAACAGGAAGTAAAATCTGTCTTCAACTTCTCAACATTCTTCCCCCCCACCCCGCTTTCTGACCTCCACAAGGCAAAACACCAGTAAACTTCTGTGTCAATCCCATCTGACCCATGGATGAGTAATACAGAACGAGGAGTAGGCTGAGTGGCATCCTTGCTCTCATCTGCTGAACCTGGTGTTTCATTTTTCAAAAAGTCTGTATTTTTCAGCCAGAAATAACCTATTTTCATTTTAAGCTGGGTTCTACTCTAGCTCTTGGATATATACTTTTTTTAACTATTACAGCTGTTACTTTTACTTAATTCTTCTCTGGAGTAAAAATGCCAAACTCTAAAATCTGTTACTCAGCTTCTGTTGAATCAAAGGGTTCAACCAAGCAATTGACTGTATGTCAGCTAACCCGCCATAATTTTCTGTGTACGTTCAGAAACCAAAGCACGTGCAAAATTTCTGATCTGAGCACTCTGTCATTAATCAAACAGTCATGATGACCTCACATTCTTTGGCACTGACTGACCTACAGCAATTTGTTCACATATCTGATGGCTCCAATAGCCATCTTCGGACTAAGTTCTGTAGTGTTTTCAGATTCTCATCTTTGTTCAAGTGAAATGCAATGAAATAAATGAAAGGAAGACAAATTAACAATAAAATTAAAATAAGCTAACTAGCCCTCATCAGATCTAAAGATACAAACCCAGTAAATTATACAGGGTTTGAATTTTCCATTACGATTGTTTTGCTATCAGTAATCATATCCACTTTCTTTGAACAAAACCCTTAATTCTGTGTTTGAGGACAGAAATAGTTATCTTCATAGCAATGATTTAATGCATTTATCATAAATAGAATGACTTCAGAAGATAAAAAAAGCAGGTAAAAGAGTTTTAGGGATTTTTTTCCAATTAGGGTAGTTTCCCATTCAGATTGGCATTACATCATTTTCCAACAAATACAGTTGGATCAAACCTGGTGCAATGCTTACAAATTTTGTGAAATAAAACTTAGGGGAAAAAAAATGGAGCAGGTAAATAAAAAAATAAATCCAAGAACAAGTTTTTAAGTCATGTTTTGCTTTGTGAAGTGTTTGTGGGATGAGAGCTTGAAAATGAAGTCTAGTCACTGACTGTCACAAAGGTTGTACAAAGCTTGTTTTACATTTGCAGTGTTTAGATGACTACACTGTATTATGAGCAAAAGATATTTTGATTAATAATTCCAGGGGAAGGGGAGCTAACAGTCCTGTCAAATCACTTCTCCCCTTTATGGAAAGCTGTAAGCAGTATCTGTAACACTCTATTCATTAGTATTAGGAAATACAGATAAGCTTTTTGAAAATATCTTTGTACATTGAATAGATTTCTTAAAGTTAAGGTGTTAGACTGTTTGGGAGAGAGGTTAAATTTAGCAGTATAAGACTTCCATGATGATCACTGTCATATAATATTAATTAAACTGGCTGTATATTTAGGGAAGCAAACTCAAGCTTTTTCAATTTTTTTTCACTAGTAATGACAATTTTTTCCCAAGAGAATTAATTTTTGCACAGTATTAACATATGAAGAGATATATTGAATTGATTCTGAAGTAACTAGGTTTGTCTACATGTAATGATATGTGAAAATGAAATGCATGAATCCATCTTTACAGCATATTTTCTACTCCTGTTCAGAACTGATGGCTTCAGATAGCTCGTTATAACCTGTCAGTGGGGGAGAACAAGAATTCTGAGATGTTTTAAGGAAGATAAACAGGGCAAATACAAATGGCCAGGCAGAGGAGAATTGTCAGGCACTGCACGCTAGCTTATGGGACTGAAAATTTTCACAGCTTTGTGGGGAATGAGATGCTTGATGTTTCTACTCAGGGGATTGTTTTAGTTACCCAGTTTATAGTGGGGGAAAATAGCTTCATATTAGAGTTAAGGTTTTCTTTTCCCAAAAACTACAACAGGACAGATCTTTTTGTAAATTTAAGGTTATGACTATTTAGCATTTTTGTTCAAAAATCATTTTATGAAAGACTTGCAAATTTGAATGATTTAACAAAAGACAGTTACTGAGGGTTTTAGAAGCCCTTTTCCTGTTCCATGTTTAAATTGTAACATAAAATAAATTTATCTGTAGTAGCTCATGTTTTTATCTTTATCTGTGGAAAAAAATGGTTCCATTTTTTCCCCCTCTCCCTTCCTGTTTGGTTGTGAGGTAATTCAGGAAGGTGTGCTAAAAATAAATTACATTCTTCATTCAGAGAAAAAGATTTCTATTTCTGAATGGAAACAAATTCTTACTTTTACACTTCAGATCAATTTTAAGGAGGAAAACCTGAAATTCAATGCAAGTCTTTTCAGTTGTGCCATTGTGATTTATTTATTTTGTCATCCACCGCGCCTGCAGCTCAGTTCCTTTCCTGTCTGTCTCAAAAAAAAAAAAAAAAAAAAAAGAAAAAATGTATTGGCATTGTGTGTAATTTCTGTTCAGCTGTTGAACTTTTTGAAGCTTTTTGGCAATGTGATATTCTTTTAAAGTAATATGAAGGCTATGGTTTCATGTTTAATTGAAATGTAATTCTTCAGTGTTATCCAGTTGTTGATTAGAAAGCTGAAGAATTGTAATTTGCTTGTGCAGCTTTGCTTCATCTGCTTTGCACATAGAGCATTTGAGTTTAGTTCTTCAACTGTGGAAGCTACTTTAAAGCACTGCTTTAGCATAACCCCCTTGTGGCTTTTTTTTCCTGTGTGAAATGACTAAAGCTTTCTTATTTCCATTTGCCATCCATTTTTTAATCTGCTCTGCTCCCTCCCTCTTCATGGATTATAAACCCTTACCCTAATCCTGCCTTTACACTTGTTCAGGATCACAGTCTGCTAACCCCATTGGTGGTAAGAGTCTACAGAATTTGTGTATATGTCATTGTTTGATCACCTGTTTGACATATCTCATTGAAGGACCCTATTCAGCAGAAACTGTGGCTCACTTTTTTTCCACAAACTGCATTTAGACTTAATTGGATGTAATCCTTATCTAGAAGGCAGTAGAGGCTGGGAGGGTCTGTTCTTTTGGAATACTCTTAGTTAATCCTTCTTTCATCTTCAGTTTGCGTAGATCTGCTACTGGTGATAGTACAGATAACAGTATGGCAATATTGGCATAACGTTTTCGGGGTATTAAGCTTCATTTGGTTTATTTAAGCTATAGTGGTACACATGGTGGGTCAGAGAATGGAAAGATAAATCAAGTAATAGAATGAGAGGCTGCATTTCTTCTGTACACTCTAAGAGCAAGATTTTCAGGTTTTTGACGTGTTGAAGAAAATCTAAATTTCTCCAGCACAGTGAAAACTTTTACAATGCTTTTATTGTTTTAAAGAGATGTGAAATATTGGAGGCTAGGACAAAGGCTTAGTAATATCAGGGCTAAGTTGAGATGCCCTGATGGGAAGAAACTCCCATACTTGTAACTTTTACAGACCACAGCTCTTGTATAAATTTGCCTATTTTTTTTTCCATATAGACATTATGCTTGTTTTTTGCAGGCTGTGTAATATTTCATTTACCATTTCTGCTGAATAGGTCCATAGTTTGGAAAAGGGATTTTATTAAATAACCATTTCAAGTTTGAATTCAAACAATGAATCCAAAAGTATATGCATGGTACATTGGTTTTGTTTTCTCCCTTCCACCCGGCATATGTTTTATTTTAGGGGGGATTTTGTTTCTTTTCCCATGTAGTCAAGCTTCAATCAACTTGTATCTTTTTTTTTTTTTCTTCAATTGTGCCTCATAAGAAGTAATCCATGAAACTCGCTTGAGATGTTGCATGTTAAGTCTGTAGATCTGATAGCATAGCTGTGGTCATACAGTTAACTGATTATTTTTAGAAGACGAATCAAAGGTTTGTATCTGTATGTAATTAAACTTCAGCTAAAATTATGCTTTACTCTTTACTTTGTCTGACTTTCTGAATCCTGCAGCTGGAAACAACAGGTGGTATAAATTGGTTATTACTGGATAAGAGTGGAGTTGTTGTTAGGGCTTAGAACTTAACTTTTCTGTGACTGCAGTATCAAAATGAGGGATGAGTGACCAGTTTCTGGTAATGAGTACAGTGTGTTGAACATTTACAGCACTTGGTAATGTACAGTTTTGATTAATAAAAATAGAAGATGCATATATATATATGTCTTGATCAATTTTTTTTAGCTTTTTAAAAACTAATTGAAGGTTTTCTTTGAATTTGTGGGGTAACCTCCACAGAAATAAACACCGAGTATTTTAATGTCTTCAGTGATGCTGTATTTAGCTTCTCAAAGAATAGTACTTGGGGACCCCATGCTTTTAAAAGTAAAGGAGAAGAGTTTAAATGTTAGGAAAATTACGTTGTTTTATCATAGCATTGGTTGCATTGGAAGAACTGAGATAATTATAAAAGCTCTAGTTTAAAGTTGCTTCCTTTAGGGTTTTTTTAGTGTGCATTTCTTTTCTTCTTTTTTTTAAATAGAAAATGTAATGATTAAGACCTTGTAGCTTAAAAACTGAAACACTAATGCTTACATTAGGGACATTGGAACAGCTTATGAAGACTAGAAATATTTCTGGCTTCTTGAGTGTATTTAGTGCTAAATGCCACGTGAGATGCTTCCTTGCACTGATAATTGTATCTACATTGGGTGTAGTGCTGTAAAAACTTGGACCAGGGTTTTCTATTTCACATTTTTACTGTGTAGGTTTTTCCAGACCAAATTCTACCATCACTTTTGTACTAACTTTAAGCTATTTTTTTTTTTTCTCTTCTGTTTTAACCATGGCTGTTTCTCATCTATGCTGTTGCTTACTTTGATTCATTTTCACCTTCAGCTGGCAGTAGATCTGGATCTCCTGGAAGAGTTTTGACAACCACCACACTTTCCACTCTGAACACAGGAGTGCAGAGAGTGTTAGTGAATCCTGCAACTGCACAAAAACGAAGCAAAATCCCACGAAGTCAGGGATGCAGTAGAGAAGCTAGTCCTTCTAGATTGTCCGTAGGTAAGAATCACCAAATAACTCTTGGTTTCTTTATAGCGTTTGTCTTGGATACCTGAAGCTTGGTTTTAATTACAGGTGGATGATAAAAAAAAGTATTGATACTGATAAAAAACCTAAACGACACCTATTTTCTGCAGCTAGTCTTTGATGTACAACACAGTTTTAAATTTAAGCTGAAATTTTAATTTTTTGGCTGTCAGAATGAAGTAGTTGTTTTTTTCCTCATCTCCCCTTCTTCTGCCTTTTCACTTGGCTTCACTTTTTATCCCCACCCCCAAAATACCCACATCCATTAAATGAAAGCACAACACCATTTTGACATTTTCTTTGTTACTTGAATGCTTTGTGTGTGTGTGTATACTTGTATGATGCAGAAATGAACGTCACATGTCTTAAAGTTCATGACATAATCTGATTGCGCTTTATTACAAACATTATTATTGACAAATATCAGTTGGTTTTAATGGTATTGCTCCTGGTCTTTGTTTTGTGTTTTTATTTTTACCTCAGCTGCTTTAATTTGTATTTTCCTTCTTGAGAAATCTGTGAATTTTTTCATTTGTGTTACTGTTGATTATCTCTAGCACGGGTTCTGAGTCAATACTCTGTTCATATTTTTTGTCGCTTGTTTCCCCTGTCCTTTTCAAGAGACTTTTCAGTCATTCATTGATAAATCCCCGTTTATTATCTATGAGAAGAAAAAATTTCGTTGACCTGGTTGCATGTAGTGTAACCCATCACAATCAGTCATGTGTTTGGAAACAGTTACGGTTTAGAATACAACATTATCATCAGTGCCCTTTCTTAGAAATAGGTCTTTGATCTGACTGCAAAATGGGAATTGCATTAAAACTGCAACTTTTCTTATGTCTTCTCCCTTCTGTGCTGCTGTTTGTCTGTACCCTGAATCATACTAGCGCGAGGCAGCCGCATTCCTCGGCCTAGTGTGAGTCAGGGGTGCAGTCGGGAGGCCAGCCGGGAAAGTAGCAGGGACACAAGCCCTGTCCGCTCTTTTCCACCCCTTGGTAAGTACCCAGAGCCCCCTGTTGTGCATGGCTGTCTGCCCTTTGTGATTTGCACCTAACGAATCCGTGCCTCCTCCATGTAGCTTGTAGCCCAGCCGCCATTGTTTTCCCTTCCTTTGGCTCACTCAGCGCTTTGGAGAATTGGCCAGCGTGTGAATGGGTTGCATAGTTGAGAAATAATTGCTGTGCTTGTCTTAGTCTTATCCTAAATACCAAGTCTGGAAAGGTGTGTGACATGCAGTGTCTAGATGCTTCACATTTTTTTTTGAAAGGGCAGTTTTGCTTTTGGGAAGCTTTATGACGTCGTGTGTTTGGTTTTTTTGTTACTCATTGCTTCTAGACCTTCTACTGGGGTCATAGGGTGGTTTGGGTTGGAAGGGACGTTTAAAGTCCTACCTCCCTGCAAGGAGCAGGGCCATCTGCAACTAGAGCAGGTTGCTCAGAGCCCCAGCCAACCTCACCTGCAATAGTTCCAGAGAGGGGACATCTAGTAGCTGAACAAAGTACAGTTCAGGTGTGTAGAAAATGAATAGAAAATTCAAGTAGCAGCTCTTGTTACATGGGAAGAAGAATTGCAAATATGTAATATTCACACATCCATAGCTATGTTCAATCCTCATTTCTAGAGCCGCAGTAGCTTTGTTTTCATTTAATATTCCAGCTTACTGGTTTGGTGCTTAAAAGATGTTGTAAGACTGTTAAGCTGTTCTCTGTTTCTGAAATGCCAGTAAGGCATAGGAACAGTAGCTTAAAATTACTTTATTTTCTAGTAAGGTTAAGGATTAGGGAAGCTTCTCATCTTCAGGTATTCTTGTCAAGATTACTATGAAGATGGTAGTAAATTTTGATAGAAGTCTTTCTGCATATTATTTTGTTTAGGTTTTGGTTTGGTTTTTTTATGCGTGTATTTTTTTGTTTGCTTTCGGTTTGGTTTTGTTTTTCGTTATTATCTGTAAGAATGTGTCTGAAACTGCTTTTTGATGTTACATTTGTCAGGGTTAGTCTTCAGTATCTATCCCTCTTTGTTTACTCAAGTGTAGCTTACAGTTAAGGACTTCAATTCTAGCTCTTAAATACAGAAAGCAGAGATTGACTCTTTTGAGACAATCTCAGATGAGGCATCTGGATGCATTCCTAATGAGCTTTGGGAGTCTGTAGAGGTCTGTTAGGGCAGTGTGCTTCCTGTCAGTCAGGGCTTTATTGGGCAAGGACAGAGTAATTGAATGAAAGCTGTTGCAGTAACTAATGCTAATTTGCCCAGATGCCATTAAATTGGGAAATTAACCTAAAAATAGATGTTATGGAGAATCCATTAGGAGTACTTGTATCTTCTACTAAAATACAGCTGGCAGACTGTGTTGTAATACACACACACATCATCTTTTAGTTTAAAACTGAGGGGATCTTCCAGATCTTTTTGTGCTGCTCTTGCTACCTTGTCAGTTGACCTCCATTGTATGCATGCGAGAGCCGATTTGCTTTTTATATTTGGTCAGTTGCTTGTTATCTTAAGAAATTTGTATTGAACTAATACCATAAGATGGGTCGTTGGGACAGATGCTGCTTGGAAGTTCAGTTTTTATTTCTGGAGTTAAATTTTTGTATTTGGATATCAGACCACATAGTTATGCCTATAGGTTGAATTGTCTGATAGCACAAAGAATGCAGAGCTGCGTGTATGGGAATCCAGTGTTTGAAAAAATAAAAGGGCAGATATACCTGGAATAAATCAGGATTCTTGAATTCCTTCTAGTGTGACTGACTTCAGTGTTTTGTTGGACCAGTTTTGTCTTATGGGATGCTGTTAACTTCTATCATAACTTCAAATTTAATGTTTTTCAAGGGTACAAGTGGAAGATGAAATGAGGCAAATTCGTCTCTGTGTTTGTAGCTGGAGACAGTTTTACACAGGGTTGAAGTGAGGAATGTAATTTGTATTTTCTTATTCTCAGCACAGAAATTTTTGCTTATGAGTGCTAAGCCCTTTGGGGTGTAAAATGACCCAGATGCTACCTAATTGCTTCTCTGTATACATTGGTATGAAATGTTTGTCATCTCACATCTTGGTGTAAGATTATAGACTGGGAAATAATAAACACTCTGAGAAGCAACTGATTAGTAATTTATATGGATGTGCCTATTTTGTTGTTACACATAAGTAACATTAAATATCAGACTGATACCATTTCCATATTTTAGCTAGGAAATTATGTTGTTATGAATCCATTTTAAAAAACCTTATTTTGATTATCTTTAAAAAAAATGGAGCAACAGAAGTAAATACTTGTACAATTTCTGCAATCTGGGGGATACAAAGAATATTGTTGAAAATATACTTTGGAATGAGGTATGTTTGATCCAATATAGTGCTTTCTTTCACTGACTTAAACTTGTCCAGCATAGTTCAAATGTATATGGGGACAGGATTATCTTGGAATTATATGCTTCGAGTTTGAATTTTGAATTGTACCTTTAATTTTCAGCGCTTCCTGATGGAAAGCATAGAAAGGTTTATTCCATTATTGTGTGTATTTAAGGTCTTTCAGCCTTGATGTCTGTGTTTTGACATCCTCTGTCCTGTCTCCTTCTCCATGCTGAGACTTAATTTCTAAAGAGTCAAGTGTTCTGCAGAGCGTTAGTTGAAAAGTAAAATTCCCTGGCTAACAACCTCATGCACGTTTAGTTTGAAATAAAATACATTGCTGTACCTTATGTAAAGAATAGAGAACTTTACATGGAAAAAACACAGTGTTGTTTCCAGGACCTTTAGAGGACTTAGGATCCTTTGGGAGTTCCCTCAGAAGTGATTCCCTAGATGTGATTTGGTGCGTGTCAGGGTTGATTGAAACCAGACTCTTAAATTGCCTGAATCAGTGTAAAGGATGATTTATTTGATTCCTAGTGTCTGTTTGTACTACTTAGTCCAAAAGTTGTAAAATATTTTCATTTACAGTTACTTATTAAATCATAAGATTCTGTCTGGGGTTTGTCACAGTGGGTGGATATTTAAACTCAAGTTACAGTTGTCAAAACTGGCTTCATTTGCGTGGCTGTAAAATTCAGATTTAAGTGAACTGAAGAAGGAAGATGAATTGTTTAAAAACACATTGAATTTACAATTAACTTGATTTAAGAAAGAAAATATTGGCAATGGTGAGCCAGCTTCTTTAGAATCTCTAAAAGACCAGTTTGATACAAGTGCCTGGAGGATACTTGGTTTGATTCAAAAGGCCAAAGGATCTTTCGTTCCCTCTTTCCATATCTTTAAAGCATCTTAACTGAAGCATAAATATTTCAATTTTACATCGATTTATTTAAAAAAAAACCCAGTACAAATGTGACACGTTAATTGCATTAAATGATTTTAATCTTGTAATGAAAATAGAATTATTTTCATATTCACCTTTATAGCAGTGAGTTTTAACTGAGGTTGATTTACCAGCACATAGGCAAGAAGTGATGCTTATAGGAATTTTGAGCTGCTAGCACAGTCATTTCCTGCAGTATTCACTTTTTGTAGATAATGTTTGACACGTGAGCTCTGGTTCTTCCTTGAACATGTAGAATTGAGTTGACTTTGCAACGGAAGACAGGTGTCAGTGGACCCTTTTAGATAATTCTGAGGATTCTGTTTGTGTGCGTGCGTGTGTGTCTGCCCATCCCCCCCCAAGTTTCAGCATACTTGCTTTTCATCTGCTCTGAATCTTGTAAATTAAACAAATTCTGCATGAAGTGTCCAGTGTACCTAAACATATGTAATTCTAGATAATCACGTTCTATATAATCGAAGAACTGCTCTGAAGCTTTCTCCTCCTCTGTAATCCTTGATTTATTGTGCTAAAGCTGAATCTTTTTGATCAATATTCTCTTGTTCACCTAAGCAACTATTGCAGCACTTTGATGCCGTGGTAATAGATAGGGTTTATATGATCCTGTTATTGCAGCTTCCAGACACCACTCCAGATCCACTGGTGCCCTCTACACTCCTGATGTTTATGGGGCTACAGGTGAAGGATGAGTACACTTTGCTGTCATCTGTGCAGTCATCCTGGATATTTTTTTTCTCCCACCCACTTGGTTATTTTCATAGTTCAGTTTTAAGAAGCATTATTTACATTAATTTGACGTTTGTGGTTTTAATCATCCAGATAGATGTGTTTATGTTGCTAGATTTTTGTCTCCACCTCCACCCTCAAATGTTAATCCTTTTCTTCCTTAACAATTTTATTTTTACTTCCAGAAGAACTCTTTTTAGTTTCCCATTTTTCAGTATTTGTAGAGCATTCTTTATGCATGTAGTTTTCTAATCTAGTAGCCTTCCTATTGTATTTACTTTCCCTTTAAATGAAAACAAAAACCCAAAATGAAGAAATTAACTTCAAAAAAAAAGGATTCTTTCAGTTAAATCACTGTTTTGTGAATTTTTTATTTCCCCCTTGTGATACTGGAACAGAATATTCCTATATGGCTCTGTTTCTTTTACTTCATTTCTTACTTTTCACTGCACCACTAAAGAGTTGAGAATTACAATAACCAGTATTTTAGCCACTATATAATTTATTAGAGCTGTAAAGCAAACTCTTTTCTTCTGCTTGGGTTTTTTATTTTAGGTGAATGTGGTATTAGTGTCCCACATTGCTATTCTGACTGAATTCTTAATATTCATTTTTCTTGTTGTTATAACAGGTACTGGCTTTGGAATCAGTCAGTCAAGTAGATTGTCGTCATCAGTTAGCGCTATGCGAGTTCTGAACACGGGTTCTGACGTGGAAGAGGCAGTAGCAGATGCTTTGGTAAGAATCTCACTTATCTGTGTAGGATACACACTCTTATGATGTTTGGTACCTGTACATTGAAGTATGCAAAGCACTTGTCGTTCATTATTTTATTGATTTCTAGGTGGGGAAAAAGAGAAACTGAATTGCTCAGGCTGCCAAGTAATGAAATCCTTGTTCCCTACCCAAGTGTTAACTTTTGAGAAGTGTACTTTTTTCCATGACAGACAGGAAATAGTCTTGGGCTGGTCTGTTGGAGTGGCCTAAGGAGCCACGTGTGCAGGTAGCACTAATGAACCACAGACAAATAAATTTCTGGAGAGGCTGAAGCCTCATCAGAGCTGGGAATGATGACACCTAAAGCGTTCTCCTTAAAAGCCTGGGTTCCATCTGAAGTTATTCTTGATGCTGAAGAGATCAACTGATGGCTTGGCAGGCAGCATTTCACAATGACATGACTGGATCAAGAAAAACAAAATTTTAAAGGAAATAATCAGAAGAACTCCATCATGTTTAGTCTGGCAATTTATTATTTTTGGGTTAGTACTGTCTCCTTGGCACGTGAGTTTAATATTTGTGTGCCTTCACTGGCATAGAGATCATGATGTGTGTGAAATCTTGCGTAAGAGGTCATGGTGAGATTGAATGAGTGTTTTTCCCCTTCCAATATGATACACCTGCAAAAAGTTTTCTGTGTAGATAGGGAATGCTAGTTAGTAAACTGGAAGTCAGTCTGAATTTAGGAACAGGGAACAATGCCTAAACAGTCTGTGGAATGTGAAAAGTTTCTGGTTTAAAAGCCTGTGCTATACATTTATCAACACTGATGCCATATGAAGAATATCTTCAGTACTTTTAGCAGCTTCATAGTTTATTCAGATTTAGCTGAGGCAAGTATGTAGCGAGGACATAAAAAAACCCCTTCTGCTTTCAGTGACTGATTTTGAGGTTTGAATGTGTCCTGCTTTGTTGAAGCAATAAAGTTTCTTCATAGAAACTGTTTTGTAATACCTGGACCTGAAGTAGCGTGATACTTATAGAAATGTTAGAGGAAAATTAGTTTGCCTATTTTAGCTGGAATCTGTGATGACAAAGCAGAACAGCAGTGTTTTATTACTGCAATAATTGTGTGCCCAGTTGCCTCCCGTGCTCTAAATACACAGGTTGTCCTGTATAAATGGCTTGATTGAGCTGGAAATGTGGTTACGAATGCCCTTGTTTTATCGTACACTGAAGCCCCCTCTCAGAAGAGTGTATTTAAAAGGTAGAATGTAGAGTCCTGACAGCCATAATACAAAAATCAGAACTACTCTGCATTGTATTACTGGTTGTATGGTATGGATACTACTTGGGCAGTTACAATACTGCTCAAGCCAGAGGGATACCAGTCTTCTGGCAAAGTTCTGGTTGAGTATGACGTCTGAAAGGCAGTGATACAATGATCTTTACATGTTTTTATACCTTCTGCTTTAGCATAGTCCTTAGTATTTCAGATAATATTTATTTAAATATTTTTTTGACTTGTGGTAACCCTTTTCAGAAATGCTCGTGTCTTTGTGATCTTTCCCTTCTTTTTTTCTTTTACACGTGTATGGCTGCTTGTTCTGTTCACAATAAGCTTGCTTTTTACATGCTGCATTAACTAGTTCGTATTGCAATATCCTTTAAGTTACTCTGCAGTCCAAAATGAGAACCTTGTGCAAATGGCAATGATAATTAAGGGGAAAGCAATCACTTATACTGCTACTTTGAGTATGTAATGAACCCAGATCTTTAACTGCTAGCTTCAACTCCGTAATTTGAATGGCATACTTATTTTGCAGAGGTGCGTGGTTTTCCTTTCAGGATTTTCTTCCCTCTCCACTGGCTGTTGGCATATTGTGTTTTGTTGGCTTGCTCTTATTTTTAAGGGATTTGGGGATTTTGCATTCTGTAGTTAATTTTTCTTGTAGGACATTTGCTGTAGTAATTGTTGCAATGACAAAATTCACATACTGAAATAAAGTTCAAGACAGATGGGGAAGTTGGTAAGGAAAATGCCATTTCAATGAAGGTTTCATACTTGGCAACTGACCACATATGTGAAGTCTTCATGCTCAAATACCATTGCATAAGACACGGTTATTTTGACAGAGAAGTCTTTGTGACCACCTAGCAGATGATATGTAATAATTCCCTGGAAATGGAAGCTTAGCAAACTGCTTTTTGGTAATGTGTGAGATGCTAATCAGAAACAGAGAGCTAAGAATAACATTTACAATCAGCCTTGTGTGTTTTCCAGGGGCAGGTAGTTTAATAGTCACAATGCTGCTGTGCCTTACCTTCCTGTTCTCAATTTCTGTTTCTTTTCAATAATTTACTGCTAACAGCTCTTAGGAGACATACGGACTAAGGTATAGAAACTATTTTCCTTCTTCAGTAGTTTAATATTTTGCTATTAACGTGATTGATAGAAAGTTAAAATGATGGAATATGTGGGTGTAGATCTGATTCTTACATACTTGTAACATATGTAAAGCTATTAAGTGAAATAACTAACTTTCAATACAGTCTTTGTCAACCTATGATGCAATTATATGGATTTTTAAAGTTAGACCTTAAGTTGAATGTTTCATCAAACGTATGTCTTCTCTGCGTTTGCTTTTATATTTGGAATACTTAACAAAATATTAACTTGTTTGATGTGCTGAACATTTGTGTTGGAAACATCTGTCACTGCAGGGAGTAGGGGGTCACATGGATTATTTGAACGGTTGGTCTTACTACTGATGGTATCTTTTTGAAAATCTGGACTAATGTCAGGTGTTTCTGTACAATAGAAGAAGCCCGTGCGAAGAAGATACGAGTCTTACGGGATGTACTCAGATGATGATGCCAACAGTGATGCATCAAGTGCCTGTTCAGAAAGGTCCTATAGCTCTAGGAATGGAAGCATACCAACGTATATGAGACAGACGGAAGATGTGGCCGAAGTCCTGAACCGCTGTGCCAGCTCCAACTGGTCAGAGAGAAAAGAAGGTCTTCTGGGCCTGCAAAACTTACTAAAGAACCAGAGAACTTTAAGGTGAAAAAGACATGTTAATAGAAAATCATTTTGTTTGGTTTGAGTTGAAGGGAGGCAAGGGAAGTAAGAAAGCCGGGCAGTGTTCTGAAGAGTACAGAAAGCTGGGAAGGGGGAAGGCGGGTGTGGGGGGGTGCAGTGTTTGTGAGAGTAAGGTAGAGGAAGGAACTTGGCACACTTCTGGCCACTAGAATATAGGATCTGTTTGAAAAGCTCAGTTAAGAAATTTAAGGAATTTAAAACCAAGATAATTCTTGCAATACAAAAGATTCCTGAAGTGTTTACACCTAGTATTGATGGAAGGCCTTTATTTTTATTTATCTTATTTATTACCATTATGATTATTATTTATTTGGTATATATTCAGAAGAAACTGTTTACTGCTAGCTACCTTTTTCATTATCTGCTCTGTTAAAATATTTGCAAATGTTACAACACATGGACAAGTTTAAAGAGACATTTCTAGGTTGAAAGTCTCATTTTAGACTGACTCTATTACATTATCATATATGTCTTAAATTCATTTCTCTTCTTCATTTACTGGATTGACTCAGCATTTACAGTTGATTTCACTGATTGCTATGTGTCAGTGTTCCAGTTGTACTAGCAGGGGAATTGACTATTGTATTGTTTTCACTTTTGACAGTCGTGTTGAGTTAAAAAGGTTGTGTGAAATCTTCACAAGAATGTTTGCTGATCCTCACAGTAAGGTATGTTTAGGTTTTTCTTGCTTTCAGTGAACGCTTGAAACCATATTGAATAGAAATCCAGTTGCAGTACAACATGTCTGTGATATTTACACGTGTAGAAATGTGACAAACTATTTTAGAAGCAGTTAATTGTATCAGGTTTCAATCTGTTGAACTTGCCACTTTGAACAAGATAATTTCCCACCTTTCTTGCAGGATAATAGAAATAAAGTGAAAGTTTCATCTAAAATGCATTGAAGTAGTTGAGTCTGTGCTAAAAATTAGTAAGTATCTGTAAAAAACCCTGTTGCTTACAGAGACCGTTTCAACATGAGGAATGTTTTTTTTCCCTCTGTTAGAAACAAAAGGTTCTGTTGCTGTAACTCAAATCATACAGAAGGTGGTCTGACTAAATCAGTCATGACATGTCTGAATAACTGTATCAAATGTGTCCTTTTTTATTTTCCAGGGTGTATTATTTTATGATGTTGTCTTTGAATTTCAGGGATAGGGCTGGCAGTTGAGATGGTGAATAATTTTTGCATTATTGTTAGTATTCATTAAGTAAGGTGGAGGCTGTACTTTGATATAAAACAAAGCACAATCTTTCATTCACTTTTACCTAGATGAAGACCCGCTGTGGATGATATAACAAGGAGAATAATCCTTCTGTTTTCCAACACCATTAAAAAACCCCCACAACTTTGATTATGCAATACATTTCATGTATTTTAAAGTTGTCCTTATTGGTGCAGTGGGGAATTAAATTCAGAGTGTTGAGAAGTACTGATAGGTTAACTTAGTGTTCATTTGTCTTCCTTATTTTTCCTGCTGGCAAAAGTAATTTAGCTGCTATCTGTGGCAGAGTCATTTGGAAGAAACTTGCATTGCTCACATCAATGGAGTATCAAAGTTACTTTCATACTGCAGAAACCCATAATAACAGACTTAAAGCCAAAGCAATTAGGGAAACTAAAAAAGAATTCTGTAAAAACAGTTAAGTCAGATGAGAGGAAAGAAAAATAAATGTTGAAATACAACAGTTTTTCAAAGGAAGTAATGGAAAAATTGTGAATAGCAGCTTGGTTTAATTTTTCTTGTTCTCGAGTTAATTAATATTGCAGCTGTACATATATCAGAACTATCCTGGTAATTTTTTTTGTAGTGGAGGAGCTGAGGAAGGATAATGACAATGTTCCAAAATGTAGTTGTTTGTGTCAGAAGAGCATTTTATCTTTTCATTAAGCCTTTCAAAATGTTAAATGTAATTGTTGTAGTTGATTGTTTTGTTTCGTTTACTGGGCGTTCTGACATAAAATAATGGTGCTTTGCTTTAGAAAATATGGCTTGTGTTATATAACACATGTGGTATACCTGATGCAGTCACTGAAGCCTTGCCTGCTTTTTGGGGCTGCAAAACTATTAGCAGTTATCAATATATTATCAGGAGGATCCTTTAAGTATGAAGAGTTCGTAAATGGTGAACTTATTCACAGACATGGCTACACAGTTCTCATCCTAGACTCTTTTCAGGTGTCTGTAGGAATTACTCTGTCATCAGTTTTGTTGTTGGTTTTGGTTTTTTTAAAAGGTTTACTTTAACATAATAACTGGATCTAAGGAATTGCTTAGAAAAAGTGTGATATCATTTGGAGGAGAAAATGGGAGAATGATGTGAATAACATGCCAAGTGCTTGCTTGTAAAATAAATTGGGTAGCACAATAAAATTACTAAGTTTATCATAAAAGTTTTGAAATACCTTTTTTGTTTTATTTTCTTTTATATTCCATACAGGAACTTTGTATTGATGGCCACTAATTTGTGTGTTTTTATCTTTTTCCCTTTTTTGTTGTTTTGTTTTGTTTTGTTTTATTTTTGTTTCATTTTGCATGCTGTCCCCTGTGTTGGAACTCTCTTTAGAGAGTAAGTTGGTTCAATATTCGTTGGAAGCCTAATCTTACTTGCATGAATGTGCAATTAACCCTTTTTCCTCTATTTTTCTTCCCCCAAAGAGTTCATGCAGTGTCAAGCCTTTTGCAATCATAAAATGCTCTATACAATTATGTAAACTGTGTGGTAAAGTTTCGAGATGTGCTTTATCTACTAATTAACTGACATTGTTTGGTTATGCATTCCTGCTTTATATTGTGGTGGTTGGCACATCTGAAATAATTCACTTTAAAGGTAGATCATTTAAAATTATTTTCATACCTGTTTTTTTTCCACTAGCAAATTATTAAAAACTTTAGATGCTTGATTTCAGAATTTTAATTTGCATCATAAAAATGGAAACTGCAAAAATGGCAGTACCCACATACGTTGTTCAACATACAGATGGCTGAGTTCCATTTTCCATTACAAATTCATCCTTTAGCTTAAATGCTTCTACAGCCTTCTCTAAATTTTTCATGCTTTGTCCTAAGACAAAATGATGTGATTTAGTATTTTTTTTAAATATGACAACATGACTCAGCTTATTTGAGTTTTCTCCACATTCACTGTGGTAAACTGAGAATCAAACAAAGCTTGAAAACAAAGTTGAGTCCTCCATTATGTGTATTTTTAACAGTTAAACCGTTGGTGTAGGATCTGTAGAGTACTTTTGCCATAGTGACTCATGACTCACTTCATAATGATTTCTGTATAAACCACTTCACATGTTTAAAGTGTCTTAAGAAGTTCACGTTACTCCATCAAATAAAAGAATGTAACAAGTTTGTTCAGCTTGCACATTTGAAGTGTTTCAGTGTGTGTAAACTCAAGGAAACAGGTACATTTCTGAAATCCTGCTGAGCTATGTATTCTGAAGGGTTTTAAATAGATTTGTGAGACTCACACTGTAACTGTTATAGCACCAGAATTTTTTCTGTTGTTTACCTAAGTCTATTTTCCCCTTATTTTAGGGCTGTGCAATCTAAAGATGGTCATATTACAATACAGAAAGTACTTTTTGCTTTGGTTTTGCCTAATTGTGCCTATTACTTGTGCATCAACCAAGTGTTTTATTGTTTCAGTTTGGTGAAATACAAAAGACATTTCCAGTGCCAAGCATAAAAATTTCTTCCCGCTACTGGGAGGGTAATTTTTCAACCTCAGACTTCAACTCAAATTTAGACAGGTTAGAGGAGGTAGCAGGTTTTTTTATAAACATTTTTTTGTGTACTTCACACCAGAAGGGGAAGTTAGTTCAAGTAGCTCATCCTTACAGGCTTTACATTGAGTAGAATTTGTGTTGTTTCTAACACAGCTTTTCAGTATTTTGTCTATTAAAAGATTCTCTCTGGTCTTATCCTGAAAGAATCACAGAATCACAGAATACCAGGTTGGAAGGGACCTCAGAGATCATCTGATCCAACCTTTCTTGGAAAAAGAATCTGAGTTTTTAGTTTTTATTTCTATTGTAATTTTTGAGGTTCTTCTTTTAAAGACACCAGCATGGAATTTTATTTTTTTTTTTCACTTTATGGTGTGAATTTACTTCCCTTGGCCTGACTATCAACATGAAAAGAGATCTAATTTCCTCAGCAGGGAAGGCATGCAGCAGTGTCCACCAACTCTTCTGTACTGATCAGTGCTGTGGAAGCACTTCCGTGGTCTGGTTTCTGCCGCCGCGTGAGGTATGATCATGGCTTTTTGATCATCCTCTCACAGACAGCAGCAGTATTTGGCTGTATGACAAGCCAGGTCAGCTGCAGGAGGCTGTGGAGTTCCAGCCCTTCCTCTGCTGTAGCTATTTCCAACCTTGCCCCCATGGCATAAATACTCAGGAGACAGTATCTCTGCAACCCACTTTGCATTGTAGTGATACTTCTGCCTCTCTACCCAGCTATGTGTTGGAGCTGGAGCACATATCAGGTAACAGCAGCATTTTCAGCCCAAACACCCATTTTTCTTGTCAGAGAAACAGGAAACCCTTGTGCCACATGGGTACAGAGAATATACATCCTGAGTTCACCACAAGTCTCGGAAAAACTTAAAATTAGGGAGATACTAAAAAGGCTGTTGAAAGAAAGTTGCCTGCTTTACCCCTTCCCTCCAAAAAACCCCACCCATCCTCGGCTGAGTGCTGAGGTTACTATAAATGCACCAATTTGTATTTTTTTTTTGTTTAGTGAATGCAGCCTTCTCAACGTTATTTGTGTTTATTCGACATCATTTGTTGAAAAGAGCACAATGGATAATTTCTTTTCGAAAAGACTGAAATACTGACCAATCTCAAATGTATCGTGGCTTTTTTCCCTACTCTGGTGAATAATTTTGTGTTTAGATGCCCCCAATAGCAGGAGAATCTTGCTCTGTTGCACAAATCTTTTCTGTAAAGGAATTGGCCAGCTTTCATGATTTTGTATTATTCAGAAATGGCAGATATTTACAAGGAATATTTTGCTAAAGAATCATAGAGGCAGCATCTTTGGTTTTGGAGAGAAAGTGGTTTTGTAGTCTTTGAGGAATATGTCAGATCACCTTACTGATTGAGTTGGAAAGCGTAAACCAATTGAGTTTTACTGAGAAATCGATGTTGCGCCAGCCATCACAGTAAGCATTTCTTTTCTTGACGAAACTGCATGGAATACCTAATTATCAACCTTCTGCAGAAGTCGCCTAACATTTCCAATGTACTCTTGTATCAAAATCCAATGAAAAAGCAAGATGGATATCTTTTTTCTGTTCTTTTTCTTCTTTGTTTTTTTTGTTTCCTGCTTGGCTGCAAAACACTGCCTTTCTCTGCCTCTGATTCCCTTACTGCTTTCTTCTTTGTTTGTAAGTTCAGCATACGTCAGTGTCGTTTCCTTTTTTGCCCCATCCTACCCTCTTTCCATCTTCTTCTGCCTTCTAGGTGTTCAGTATGTTCTTGGAGACCCTGGTGGACTTCATCCAAGTCCATAAAGAAGATCTGCAGGACTGGCTGTTTGTACTGCTGACACAGCTCTTGAAAAAAATGGGTGCTGATTTGCTGGGGTCTGTACAGGCCAAAGTTCAGAAGGCACTTGATGTCACAAGGTAATCACTTCTGAAAAAATAATAATAAAACCCCCACAAGAAAAAAGCAACAAACAAATCAAAACCACCCTGATGCTACTTCCAAGCTTTTGTAATTATTTTTTTTTTTTTTAGTGTGCTGTGAGACTCTTGGAAAAATACAGAGCTTACAATAGTTCAGGAAACTTCAGTAAATCTCACTACTTAAGCATTTTTGTTTCCGAAATTACCCTTAGTTGAAAGGGTTTAAGCTCTTCATGCTGAACAATGAATATGATACTACTTACCTGATTGCAAAATGTGCCTCTGAGCCGTGTGTGTGTGTTGTCTTGCCCTGTGTTCAGTGATGCAGTGCTTGTGTTTGAACTTCTTTATTTTGCTAGGCCCCTAGGACCTGCTTATGTGGCAGATCTGCTGTGAAATCTGGGCAAGGGCATGGTGTATGTTGCAGGGAGAGAGGGAATGTGCTGTACATCTGGGTTTTTTGCTGCTGCAGCAGAGCCCTTGAGAGCCATACCCTGAGTGTGCGATGTGGGAGAGCAGAGGCAGCCCAGAATGGAATAGGATGGTTCAGAGAAGTGGGCAGGAGGGTGTGATATATAACTTTGCTGCATATTAATTTGAGGATTGCATCGATTTACTATCAGAATATCATTATTACCTAATGCTAGCAATAAGGAATAATGTATTTGAGCTGTAATTGCTTTTAAGCAGGCATTTCTTAAACTTTGTGCTTTACGTGCTAGGTGAATGTTTTGCAAAGTCAGATAGAATATCAACAAAACTGGGAGAAATATTTTCCTTTTAGAAGGACTCAAGCTTCTCTTTACTGAAAAAAGCAAGGACCTTAGTGCTTCTCAACAGGTATTAGAAGGAACATTTCACATAACCGAACACAATTTGATTTGTTTTACAGGGAATCTTTTCCAAATGACCTCCAGTTCAGTATTTTAATGAGATTTACTGTTGACCAGACCCAAACGCCTAGCCTGAAGGTAAGCATTTTCTGGTTTGCAGTGAGAACAACAATCTTCATTGTTATAGCCATTTCCTTGTCGTAATATTTGAATTTGGAGTGTTTGGTTTTGTTTTGTTTAAAAAAAAAAAAAGAGAGAGAAAAAGGTTTTCAATTAGTGGATTTTGTTTTTGTAAACTTTCAGACAGTCAAGCCAGCACTACAGGACCAGCTTCGCTCTTTTTGGAGCTCCAAGGTTTTTGTCTGAATTATTGTCTTTATTCTTAACCCTATGTCAAATCTTACAGTGTTTCCAATAATTTTTATTTGAATGCATTGGTATGCTGCTACTAACCTTTGCGAGAAACTTTTGAAGCATGCAGATGTTCAGTTGTAAACGTTACACTAGTATGAAAATGTTTGCTGCAAGAAAGATCTAATAAAACCACAGTACAGTAAAAATCAGCAACAGAAACGTGGCCGCCTAACATCAAGCTGGTTATGCAAACTCACTCTATCAAGTCTCTTCTAATTTTATGTTTGTGATTTCCCAATTGTCCTTTCCTAGTTGATATTTTTTTTTTCTCCTGTGTTCAGCCCGATAGGTCTTGTATTAACTGAAATGATTTTAATATTAATATGGACTTGAGTTACTCTATTAAAAATCATCTCCCTTTATGGTACACTTTTCTGAAAGCGGTGTGTAGCTTTGTGATTGCACACATTTTTACAGAAGAATTTATCTTCCACAGACCTGCCAGGGTAACTGAAAAGTAAAAATGTATTCTGCAATACATTTACAGTTCCAAAGAGAGCTGATTTTAGGATAAACGTAACAAATACTAAGAAGATGTACAAACTATGTAAATGGGGAAATAACAAGCATATAACTGGCATTTTTCTGCTCTATCCTGCACGAAATATTTATAGCTTGATACTGCACAAGATACTGCCTTTTCCCAAGTTATGTTGAACCTCAAGTCACATGAATATGCCTTTTTTGTCTACAATACAGTAAAACTTACATTTTTAAGCTTTTGAGGACAGTTGATACGTTGACCACTGTTGCTTCGTAGAGCTGTGTTAAAAAGGGACTGCTGTCATTTATTGAAGACAGCAAATGAGGTAGTAAAAATCAGTTTGTTGTTTAAATAAATCCTTGGAACAAATTGGGCTTGGGTTTGTTTTACTTGGTTTTCCTCCCCAGGAAGGTGAATTTGATGGCTGAGATGTTTTTCTTTTCCATACAGTAGTATAGCTGGTAAATATGTATCGATCACGTTTCAAAGTTGAGAGGCTAGATTTGGAATCAGGCATGGGCTTCCACTAGATTGAGTTGGTCTAAGTTCAAGAATATTCACTATGCAACCTAGGAGGAGTTAAGAAATCTGAAACGCTTAGTGGGAAGACATTCTGAAAACGATTGCCAGTATTTGAGAGAGACTTCTGAAATCAAGATGTTGGTAAAAACAACCTCCATAGAAGAACACCTGTTAATTTGAAATAAAATCAAGACTATTTAAAAAGAATTTTTGGGACAGTAAAGTATGTAACTGTTTAAGAGAAAGTAAGCTTTTTTTCAGTAGAAAGTGTTAATCTACCCCTAGTTCCATCTTTGAGGTAACTGCAACTCCAGGATCCAAACAATAAAATTACTGAATGTACCTTGTAGATGTGTCAGTTCAATTTCCTTATTCTCGAATATTTTGTCTAAACCGCATCCTTGGTGTGCCCAGATGTCTAGTAGATGACTTGATAATCACAGGGCACTACTCCATTTCTTGAAGTCTTCAATTTCTACAAATGACTTTTCCCTCTGGTTTGTGGCCACAGAGGTAGATTTTAATAGGTTGGCAGTGAGAGAACCAAACACAGAGAAGGTAACATTCTGAGAGCCTAAGCTGTAGAGGATGCAGCACAGTATATTCTGTATCTGACTTTCTTCTGCTATAGTTTTACCTGTTGGTGTGGTGAACTACTGAATCATAGTGCAGAGGTGCCAGATGCACAGATTTTGGTCAAATGGATGGATGGGCACAGGAGTTGAATTTTCTAGACAGGATATAATCTGTTAAGCTTAGGTTCACAGGTGCAGAGCATCTGATTTCCAAAGCATGAATGTTGTCCTGAAATGCTGTTCAGATAGTTACTTTCATTTTCCTTGGGTTGACTATCAGACAGCTCATGCTTAGAGAGGAACTGATTTAAGCATTGTGACCCAAGTTCTTTACAAGTTTCTGAACACTTTTTCCCCTTGAAAGCACTAATTTGTTGACGAAGGAGTTTTGCTGCAGTTGATCCAAGTATTTTTTTTCTAAGCAAAATTTCGGGATTAAACTAAAAACCAACCAACCACACAGGCTCACAGAGGTGAGAGAGCCCTTCATCATTCATCTGTAGTGTGTATTTTAGTGATTTGGTTAAAAAACAGCAGACAGTCATTCCTAAGTATCCAGTGTATTAGGGACAGACACCTTTTCATGATAGCTTGTGTTCAGTCTGAGTAAGGCAGAGGAGAGGCTCTCATCCCAGGAAAGCACTGTAAGAGATTGACTTTTTCTGGTTTAAGTAAAGCAGCTTCTTTCTTTCTTCCTTCTTTTTTTTCTTTTTTTCCTATTTCTTTTGTCTTACGCTGATGCAGCAGATGAAACTGTAAAGCTCAGATTTTTCACAGCACAGGGGAGACCACTTTGTCTTCTAGCACTGTTTGTAGCATCTTTACAGGATGTCCTGAATCTCTGGAGGTGGTTTCACATATTTTTGTGCCAGAACTTGTAATATCATTATCTGTTAAAAATCTTTATGAACTATAAAGAGTTTATGAACATTTACTTCTAATTTTTTTTTTTTGTGAGCAATTGTGGCTTGATCTAGTTCAGGTCACTTACTACAGCAGTGCTGTTTTTAAACAAAATGTCTGTGTTGCACAGAAGAAATGTCTCAGTTTAGAGTCCAGCAAAAAGTACAAGAAATTCAGCCTCGAAGAGCACAGAGGAAGTCAAGGCAGTATTAAACTTCACAGGCAGTGGTTTCCGATTGACAGCAAATATTCGTTGCAAGAATTCCTGGAGCTGCTTTTACTGCAGTCAGAAATTGTTTATCTCCAGATGAAATGTTTTGTTGAAGAGGGCTGTTAGACCTTTTAATTCTAATCCTCAACTCTGTACATATTTACTCGAAAAAGTGTCAGAAATAAATCAAAGTTGATTTGTTGCTATGATGGAGTTTACTTTGGGGTATTTTTTATTTTTATCCATAATAATAGTGTCTCATTTTATTTGAGCATAGAAAGGGGCACTCATTCCAGAATTAGGTATCTGTCTCCCTGTAAAAGGCTTTATCAGTGCAAACTCTCTCCATTCATCTTCTGTTCAGTGCTGGGTTTGTCTCCCGAGAGCCTCTTGTCTTTCCAGAAGTCTGTGTGATTTACTTTCTGAGAGCAGTTTAAACACTAAGTAATGCTGTGCTCTCAGATACAGTAATCCAGATTTTTTTTCACTGGGAGAAATGCCTCTGGTTGTTTTAAGTGGTACAGTTTTAACATTTTTATTTTTTTTTAAGGTGTGCTATAATATATATGTATGTCATGAACAGTGAAACATAGTGCTGTTGTAATGGTTTTTCACGTGGTAATCTAGAAATCTTAGCTCTTACTTTGTATTTGGAGAGGCATGTAGCCTGAGTTTGGTTTTGTTGTGGAGATGTTTGTTGGGTTTCTTCTCTTGGAAAGAAGCTAGGAAATAGGGTGGGTTTTATTTCATTTATGGATATTGAGCCAGGTAAGGAGAAAGCCTTCAGCTGTTGCTTGTTTTATAACTTGGAGAAGTCAATAACAGCTGCTGTGAAAATGAAGTGTTCGCTATTCATCTACATGTATCAACTGTCACTAATGTGCATGTCAGTTAGGGTAGCTTGTTAATAGCTCACAAGTTTTTATGAGCAAGGGAAATTTCTAAATAACTTTTCTCAGAACAAGCCATGAACAATTAAAAATACACCCAGAGCTCTCTTTATTTCTGGTTATCATAGGCAAAGTTAGTGGAGTAGGAGAATGATGCTCATATAAATGAGGCATTAAAGCAGTTTTTCTGTCCTCCTGGTAAATCCAAGTCTTTATCTTCTGAATATCTTCAAAGGAAAAGCGTACATGTGACTCCTAAACATTTTGTAGAAGTTTTATTCCTCACCTTCTTAGTATTTAATGGGAAAATTCATGTGGCTTATCCCTGCAGAGAGTGACTGCTCAAAGCTGGTGTGTTACAAAAATTGCTCAGTGTTAACTATATAGCAGGAACTTAGAGCAACCAATTATTGGTTCATCAGATGATGTGTGTTTTAGTAGATGAAAAAAGTTCTTAATTCCAAATAATACTTTAAAGTTCTGATTTTTCTTAAATATTCAGAGGACTTTGGTTTTATTTTTGTTAAAGCTAAGCTTCATGTGCAGCGATTTGTATATCTGTTAGTTGCTACCCGTGAAATCCAAGATTTCTATTTGAATTTCTGCCAAATAACTCCCCTAAAATGTTATATCCATTTCTAAATTTATTTGTTGTATAGAGGTTTATATAAAAGCTGAAAATATGCTTCATTTAACTGGGGGGAGGGGAATCATCTTTCCTTTAAGGAATGAACACTACTCCATGAGCACGGTTGTTCTTGCAGCACCATTTTTATTGTCTGCCTGACTCTATTTCTCTTTGCAGGTCAAAGTTGCAATCCTTAAGTACATAGAAACTCTTGCGCAGCAGATGGATCCAGGAGATTTTGTAAATTCCAGTGAAACTAGGTTAGCAGTGTCTCGAATCATCACCTGGACCACAGAACCTAAAAGCTCAGATGTTAGGAAGGTATGCTTTTTAACGTGCGCTTAGAATTGCAGGACATTTCAAGTATCTTGGTAAATTAGAGAAGCTAATCTTTCTTGCCTATACAAAATGAGGAATGTTTTTTTCAAAACAAACTTACTCTTTCAAAGGGAAAAGATACTTTTATATCCTTCTCAGCAAACGCACCTGTTTAAAGTATTAGAAGTAACAAAGTAAAATTTTGCCAAAAATTGTACATTCAAGAATCTTTAGGTGAAAATTTAAAATGAACACATCTTGAAACTCGCTAAGGCTGTTTTTTCATGCTTTTTAATATGTTGAGTTTATCTTTCATCATGAAGGCACAACTTTGTTTCAAGCATTATCTGGTATTAAAATCTCTTCAGTGGGCATTTTCTATACAGTGCTAATATTACTTGAGAGACCACCATCTGTGATACTAATAACACGTTCCTAACAGGAATGGTAAGTTCAGTAGCAAACTCAGTTCAATCTCTGGGTTTCTGTTGGATTTTCTCAAGTCCTTTGTGTTTAACAAAAGATGAGTCAGTAAATAACTGACTCTTAGACAAAAGAAAGTTTGTGCTTTAAGGTATAAGCAAAGGTTTGTTCTTGTAATGCTGCAGTTGCAGCACAAAATTCCCTTTTCCACGTAACAATTGTGAAGTGAAAGTTTATACTTGTGAGCTACACAGAGTTGTAACAATTCATTAATTTAGATTTCCTTTGCTTTTTTCAATTAAGTTTGAGTTTTAGCAACTCCATCATTTCTGAAACAATACCAAAACTTACTTTTTTTAGGAGGGATGTTTTGTGGGAGAGAATTGAAAGGAAATAGAAGGAGCAATCCCACAAAGTTTGTCACGTGAAGAGAAAAAAAATGAAAAATATCTTCCAGAACTTCTCGATCCTGAAATGTTTGTAATATGTAATAAAAAGACATACAAGAGTTTATTTTGGAGATGACATTTCTGCCTTTCACTTCTTATATAACTTCATGAGTAATAAATCATGCCCTGTGGACTTCACTTGCCTGGTACCGTATTCTAGTGACATACATAAGACCATAAAAGGAGAATTGAAGCAGCACTATCTTCTAAATCAGTAAAGTTTTAGTACTGAGACACGTGGCAAGCTGTCTTATCTGATAGTTCGTATCTCTAATAAGCATTTTTATGTCAATAAGTAACTGAATCATGGAAGGAATTGCCAGTGAGTTTAATCAGCTGCAACACCTTAATTATATGAAGTTTTCTCATTTAAATTTTTCTTTCCATAACACCACTGTTAGAGGCAACTAACTGCCAGAAAGCCTCTGGAAAATAAAATTTCACCACTAAGTAGTCCAAAGAGTTATTCTGATGATATAAAAGGTTATGTTCTGTGAAATGGCTGTTCACTTTATTTTAATAAGCTTATAGCAATTAGTATGATTTCTTTAAGAGCTTTTGCCAAGTGTATTTCTTCGTACTTGATGAGTTGATTTGTTTTTGAAAAACCTCTTTTTGGTTTATTCATCTGAAGCTGGGCACTCATAGTGCAGTTCAGTGACAGGGGACTTCTTTCAGGAAGGTAAAATTCTATGTTACAGAATTTAGATTTCTTCTAAGAATAGAATTCTTCTGGAAAGAATTGGTAGTCTTACAGTTTTTTCTAAGAACGAAAGAAAAAATATTTCTAATCCATATTGCAGACTCTTGAAGATGTTATCTGTATGACTGGACTTAAATCTCAGGAGTGAGCTTATGCTGAAGAGAAGAAAAATGTCCAAATACTATAAAATACTTTTTTTTATTTGTCAGGGAAGAGAGAGAGAAAATAGATAGTTGCATAGTTGAAAGCCTTCTGCGAATCAGTATCAATTTTGATACTTCAGGTTGAGCTTCATTTTGGGCAGACTTGATAGTATCAGTTTCTTTCCTGATGTGACCCCAGACTGGCTATTGTGGTATTTTATCAGCAGCTTAAATAGACACAGTGTTATGGAGTGGAGACCGGGATCACGGGACAGAAAAAGGAAAGTGGTAATTCCCAAGGCTTTGCTCAGTTGCTGGGTGTTTTTCAGTTTTCCTTTGTATCAATTTCTGTTAAAAGACTGACTGTGAGAAATAACAAGGAAAAGAGAAATATTAAAAGACAGATTGTAGCAGACATTCAAGGTGTTCACTGGAAGGGAAGACTTATCAGATGGAGAAGGGAATAAAAGTTAAAGAAAACAGCCGGTCACGAGTGTGCAAAGATAATTTGTGGCCATCTGACATGCTAGTTTTTGTGTTATTGAACTTCATACCGAGATGTGTGCTGGTATGTGTGCTTGTACCTTGGCTTGCCACTTTTAATTAAAAAATGCTACAGTTCATTGCTCTGGAAGCAAAAGGAGGGAAATAAATGTCTAAAAGAATTTTTGAAACTACTTGCTTGAAGTATATTGCTACTTAAGCAAGCTGCCTATCGTTCTGTCTAGCTTGAGGCACTGGTTCTCTCCAGTGCATGGCAGACCTTGATGGTGAGCTGTATAAACTAGACATAGTTGGTTAATCTTAGAATCAGAGTTTCATACTATAAAGAAACTATTAAGCAGTTCTGGAGAACTTAATCTCTAGCCCTTCATGGCATGTGTTCAGTCACTCTGACAGGTTTGTTAGATGATCCAGTTATTATTCATCAAACTCTACAAACATTAAGTCCATGCAGTCAACAGTCTTTTACTAGAGGGATCTCAACTACTATGTAACTGTGTTACTTTCTTAGTAAGGAGCTCTAATTTTTGTTTCAGATTAAAATATCTGTATAGTAAACATGTTGTAGGCTGAGGATGATGTTCAAGATGAACTGTTAAAATTGGTGGTGTGGGAGGTGACATCCAGTAGATGACAAACTCCAATACTTAACAGTTTTCACTCTCATGTAGTTGGCTAAATTATTTCTGATAATGTTTGCCTGTCTTTTAAAAAGATAAAGGAAGCGGAATGGGAGCTGGGGAGAGGGAAGAGTAACGAACTAGCTTGGCTGTAGGATAAGTTACAAACAATATCAAGAGCTATGCTCACAACTCAACATGAGCACTGTCTCATTGCAGTTTAGGGTACGTGTTTTGTTTGTTGGGCTTTTTGAATATCTCAAGTGATAATTGTGCCTTTTCAAGTTAGTGTGTTGATTATCCTTCATCTGTAATTGCCAGTTGCAGAACTCAGGAGAAGGAATTGCAGGATTTGTGTTCCATTCCTCTCTAAATTTATTCAATGTGCCAAACCTTTTAAAATCCAATTTGTGAATTCTTTTAGTAGTAGTTATCTGGGGTCTGGGGGCTTGAGGAGCACACTTCTGAAGGACTGCTTGTTAAAATGGTTGTGCAAAGTGTAAGTTCACTGTTTTATGCCTGGATTTATCAATATGTGAACTTCCAGCTCAGCAGCAAATGTGAATTGCTTTTTGTTCATGTCTGTTAACATCTTTATTCAGGCTCAATCAAGACATAAGTTACGTTTTGAGATTACCATTCATTATAGCACCTCTTGCTGATAAAATTGCTTCAAAAACTTAATGTCTTAAATCTGTATTTTCTTTTAGGCTGCACAGTCAGTGCTGATTTCCCTTTTTGAACTTAACACTCCAGAGTTTACAATGCTATTGGGTGCTTTACCAAAAACATTTCAAGATGGAGCCACAAAGCTTCTCCATAATCATCTCCGGAATACAGGCAACAGTAGTCAGGTATCTACACTGCTCTTACTATTCCTTCTGAAGTTACTTGGGTTTTGAATATAAGTCCCTTTCAGTAGAGGTATTGTGAGAACAAGACAGTTGTTGGAGGAGAGGAGGCAACCCACAGCCAGTGTAGAAGTCTGTCTTAGTAGCAGATACCACGCTTTATGGAATTTTGCATTTTGTTTTTGTTTTGCTTTGCTTTGGGTTTTTACTCCAGAGAATGATATTTTCTAATTCTACGTTGCTTCCAAGTGACTCAATATGTTTGAATGTGCTTTGTAAGAATAGTCTATTTTTTTTACTTCACTAGTTTCAAAATTATACGTAATTGAAATTACCAGTAATTGCTTAGCCAATCCAAGTTATTAAGTACAAGCTTTTTAAATGTTTCTGGTCGCTAGAAAATAAATACAGTAATAAGTAGGGTCTGGACCATCTCTTCTAGGGATCAATGGGAAGTCCTTTAACAAGACCTACTCCACGTTCCCCAGCAAGCTGGTCAAGTCCTCTCACTTCCCCAACCAATACATCACAGAACACTTTGTCACCAAGGTAATGTACACTGCTATTTATACAGTTCTCATGCCATGTTATCCAAAATAGTAACCCATACAGTGAAAGCATGGAGCAAATTTTGCATAGATGCTGAAAAATAATAGAATGGCTTGAGTTGGAAGGGACCTTAAAGATCATCTAGTTCCAACCCCCTTGCCATGGGCAGGGACGCCTCCCACTAGACCAGGTTGCTCAAAACTTCATCCAGCCTGATGTTAAATACTTCTAGGGAATATAATAATAAAAAATAATCATCCTCCCTTCACAAAATGAACTTCTAAGCTTCCCTGAAGGGTCTGACAGGTGCCAGGGCTAGCTTGAGGTGGGAAGGGCTGTGCACTTCAGAGTGTGAATGGATTAGCAAGAGAAGGAATGGAAGTGTTCACCTCTAGCCGGTGCTAGAATAGGTCAACTGAGTCATCAAACCAGACTTAATATTGAGGAAACTAAAAAAATGGTAGTTGATAAATGTTCTTGTCCTCAATTTTATGGTAGTTAAGTGGACTTGGTAATTTTGCGTTTAGCAATCAGTTTTCTGTGAACACTGTTCAGTTTTATCAGTCCTCCTTACTTTGGAACATTTTCCAGAAAAAGAGAATGGTGTAAAAGTCAGATTTGTTTCATACTCATAAACTGTAGCAAAAGAAGTTTATTTCTTCAGGCAGATGCTACATAATGTAGCCCTTCCCTAGCTACACCCAGCACTTCCTCTGTCAATGGCAGTATACTTAGAATGTTAGGGGTTGGAAGGGACCAAGAAAGATCATCAAGTCCAACCCCCCTGCCAGAGCAGGATCACCTAGAGCAGGCCACACAGGAACGTGTCCAGGTGGGTCTTGAACACCTCCAGAGAAGGAGACTCCACAACCTCCCTGGGCAGCCCGTTCCAGTGTCTGTCACCCTCACTGTGAAGAAGTTTTTCCTTATGTTTACTCTAAACCTCTTGTGTCCCAGTTTACTCCCATTGCCTCTTGTCCTAACATTGGATGACGTTAAGAAGAGTCTGGCTCCATCCTCAACATCTACTGTAATACCATTTTGTTATGTGGAGAGACAACTTTCTTCTTTAATGTATTTTGGGATAAATAATAATTTTATAAATATTTCTCGAATGTCCGTAGTTTCATGTTAATGTTACTTAAAAATATGAGGTCACAAAATAAATCCATCTTAATTCCTATGTCCTTCTCTGTGGCCCACAGTGCATTTGACTATGACACTGAAAACATGAATTCTGAAGACATTTACAGCTCTCTGCGTGGAGTCACTGAAGCCATTCAGAATTTCAGTTTTCGTAGTCAGGAAGATATGAATGAGCCTGTAAAACGAGATTCCAAAAAAGATGGTGATGATTCGGTGAGTATTTAAACTTGGTGCATTTGGTTATCAGCAAACCGAGCCAACAACTAATTTATTACAGATGGTAAAGCATCTTTTTCAGTTGGTTTATGTGTTGGTGACTTCTGAAAGGGGACATTTCTCCTAAATTACTTCAGTGCCTTAGAAAAAAATGTTTCTAGTCTTGAACCACATTTTGGAAACACAAATGCAATTTCTAAGTAGCACGAGCTGTTTGTTTATTTAAAAAAATTAGCAATTTAAAACCAGATTATCTTGAAAAACAGCTGCAGTTCAGTTTTTGAGGTCTGTATCTTAGTATGTTTTTCCAAAGCTTTTCTTTTACTCAGTATAAAACCTGTGGCATTTTCAGTGCTACGTGCAGTGCTTTAAACTTCCTTTTTTGTGGGACTTTGGCTTTCAGATTTGTTAAGCTTGTCAAATACATACATGCTTAAACATGCTTATTACTTAGTGCCACATTTCTGAGATAAACTAATGCCAGCTGTTTCTACTTCATGGATTGCTTTGGATTATGTACATTTTCCTTATTTTTTTATTTGTTTGGGGGGATTTTAGCAAGGTTTTGGGGACTGTTTCTAAGACTTCTCACTTGAAGACTAGTTTGAAATTTTTTAAATTTATCAAATGTTGAAATGTCTAGGGTTTTGGTACTTAGATTATTTAGTAGTTAGTTGAAATATATAAGTGTGTATTTCATAGGCTGGTCTGATACTTCTTTTCCTGCAGATTTGCAGTGCTTCTGGAATAGTAGACCTACGAGCAGGAAGTGGTGTGAGTGATACAGGCCGGACAGCTCTTGATAACAAAACATCACTACTCAACACAATGCCTCCCCACTCCTCACCACGCTCCCGAGATTATAACCCTTACAATTATTCTGATGGTATCAGCTCATTTAATAAATCTGCATTGAAAGAAGCCATGTTTGATGATGATGCAGAGCAATTTCCTGATGGTAAGCTTCAGAGTCCATTCTGTGCTAGAAGAAAAATGGTGAGATTTTTCCATGTTTTAGTTGAGTTTTGGAATGGATTATTAGCAATATATTTAGCACCCGTGTAGTTTCTGTGAGAGATTTTTACAAGTATTGTATTTCAGTTGGTTTCTTTGTTAGTAATCCTTTTGAGTAATGTTGTTGGATTATCTGGTATTTGTAGAGATTAAGGGTAAAAATTAGATAAGTACTGCAGTATATTGTGTAATTCTGGTAGCATGTATTGTCTGTATAAATTTATATATATATTTGTTT
>WTSP01027121.1:0-13440 GCA_025331215.1 Actenoides lindsayi | reverse complement strand
GGAAACCCCTCCAGGGGTCACGGGGACTCCAGCCCTGCCCTGGGCAGCCTGGCACAGCCCTGGACAACCCTCCAGGGAAGAAAGGTTTTCCTTTCATAATGTATACATTAAATACAAACCCACTCTCTCTAATGGGTTCATAAAAGCAATCTTTAGCTTACCAACTACTCCAGGACCTTGAACTTCTTCTACATCACCTTTGGCATTTGTTATTCTCCAGTATCGACTGTCCAGCTGACAAGCCTTCTCAGGAAGAGCATCTTTGGACATTTCAATTCTAAAAGCCAAACAGCAGACTTAATGGCTATGGTAAATAGGTTCATACATTTCAAGAACCACATTAGTAACCCTGAGATCTCTAAGTAGACTGGAAAAAACCCAACTGAGGTGCAGTACACTGAATCAGTTGTTGCCCCTGCCTCACTATCTACTGTTCTTTACCCTTCTCTAGAATCACAGGAGCTACTCATAACTTCTTTCCCCCACCCATATCACTGCACTTTACCAATTACCAACTTGACTGGCACTTTGTGTACCTGACCAGGCAATGATTTAGTATGTTGGGTTTCTTTATACACAACAGCACGTTGTGCACAACCTGTTCATCTTAGTACCTTTATGAAAGCTGTGAATAAAATCTGCAATGACTGGTCCTTTGGACATAACTCTTATAACACAGGAAGGACCTGTGTAAATTCAGTTGTAATTCTTACCTGATTCTGTAGGTGAAGAAATAATGTGGTGGATGTACAGAACTCAGTTCGGGTAGAAAAGATGTGGACACAGAAACAGTAATATCTCCTGTGGTAGCAACACATTCTTTATCATGCACATACCTACAGAAAGGAAAACATTAACTCTGCATATAGCTCTGTACATTCAATACAGAAAGCTAAACACATCAAGTGATTAATGAATTACCAATAAGAGCACTGTGGTGCTAGGTTAAAAGTATTTCTTCACTTGCTATTTGGCAGTTAAAGGATGTACACAGTGCGTTCAGGATGTACATTTGGCAGTTAAAGGACATACAGAGAGTCTTCATGATGCACCCTTCCCCAGCACCTAAACCTCTCTGTACTTCCACTAATTGGTCATATTAAGCTGGGAGTATAATTTGATCTGAAGTCAATGAAGACCCACTTGCTTAATAAAGATGTGTCATTATGCTATTTAAAAACCAAAACCTGGCAACTCCTACAGCAAATTAATTTACACATCAGGAACTTGGTTCTATTGCATCTCAGTCTGACAGAATTAAGGTTCCTGCTTTTAATTAGAATAAAGAAAAAGTGAGTAAAGATTCAAACACCAGAAAGGTCCCGTTTATTTACGTATTCCACAGTGTTATTTTAGAGACCAGTTGCCTTTTTTAGTAACTCAGAACAGTCCTGCAGCAGCACACTCATGGCAAGCAGAATGAATATCATGCTGCCAGCTAAACTTCAGTTTTAGCACAAAATTCTGTTCCTGTTAACACCAAGTTACAAACTCTGAAGCCTCTGGTACGAAAAATAAAAAAGGAAGTTTCTTTAAGCATTCTGATTTACAGCTTTATGTTCAACAAGCTTCATATGCTTTCTTCTCTCTGCCATCAGCTTTTCTATCAGACACCCGTAACTACTTGGAAAGAGGTCAGCATTTTAGAAGAAGCATCAAAAGCTTGTAGTGAGGTTACAAATCTCAGCCACAATACCTGAAAATCTGGTCTCTGATGATAGGATAACCACCAGTTACGACTTTGTTCACATAGGATGTAAACCACTCCAAGTAAGATGTGCCTAGATGCCAAAGAAGAAAAGTATTCATAAGGATGGGCAAATTTACCATGAAGCACACTACAATAAACACCTCAAGGAAACATTTTAAAGCTTTGTATATTTTTATAATAAGCACTCAGATTGAGATGAGTCAGTCAACAAACACTCCAGTCCATTCTACCAATGAAGATCACTTGGAGAAAGCAAGCAAGAAAGAAGAGCTGAGGATGTATACTCCAGAAATGACACAGCAAAGAAAGCAGCAACTCTTAGCTAAGTATTTCCCAGTATAATCACGGTCTTCAAACGTTGGTATCTCTCATCATCTGGCTTCTTGCTCATGACTCTCCTGCTCTGAGTGGGCAAGAAGACAAGTACAGTGGGCTCAGGTACGTGTACAGCTATTTCCAGCTATTCTACCTTCAAGAGGTATGCAAGCAAGGTGGATTGCTGCACTGGGTTTCCATATCCAGGTTTCCATAAGAATACTTTGAGAAACACACCAGCGAGCTGGAGAATTTCTCTCGCCCTAAAAATGAAGTCCTAGACGTGTTCAGCGCTCCTGCTACAAACCCCGAAGACTTCAGGCTGTGTGTCAGTCCAAAAAAACCCTGCAATTTTCCTACACTTGCAGCCATTGTCTGAGAACAGCTCTTCCTACACCTACAGCCATTATTTCGGAGCAGCGTGATGTGTAAGCAGACAGCCAAGCTGTGACATTTAACTCTCAAAGAAAAGAGTTTCATACGAGACGCACCGGCTCTCCGCAAAATCATTCCTCAGCCAGAAATCTTCCCAGCCTTGCAATACAGAGTTCAACACAAAAAGTGCAGTTCTTCAACTATTTTGTCAATATTACTGACACAAAACTGGGCTTAAGCTGAAATACTGAGAACTCATTATCCTCCTCTTCACCGAGGTGTTATCAAGTATCACCACTCCTGTTAGATTAAGTGTACTTTCCACTGGTTCCTTTAAGCAAGAGCTATGTCTACTGTCCTTTGATCTTCTGGAAGTCTGAGGAACTCCAGGTTTATTATCCTCCTGCTCACCACTAATCCACAAAATGCAAACCTTGTCTAAAGTAACTCGGGATGGAGAAAGCAGACCTAGTTACCCTGCCACCTGCAACATGACATGATAAATGCTGGATCTGAAGCTTCCCCTCCACCTTGAGATAAGCCAAGAGTAACCCTTTCAGCCAAGCAGAATACATTGAAATGTGGTATCAGATCCCTTCACCATTGACTCAAGTCCATAAAAGCAGCAACACCAATTCACCACAGAGTTAGGTTTCCCCAAATTACCATGGCTAAGTGTGTGACTGCCTCCAGCTCAAGCCAACAAGGGTATAGCATTGCCTAATGTGGTTATCTTCATTCATGCAGCCTAAGAAATCTGCAAGGCTAAATTTTGATACTAATTTTGGTGCCATTTAACACACATCTGCTTTCCCACTGAAAGGGCATTCAGACATGGCCACGATTACCAGATTGCAGTGGATTAACAAAAAGAAATACTGAAAATATTGTTCCAGTCAACACACATCAGACAGATGATCACGACAGATTACTACCTGACCAAACAATTCCACGGTGTTCCCCCTTCCCTTCTTTATCCTTTGAACAAAGCAATTAAAAATCCACAAAAGGTTTTCTTCTGCAGCTATGTTTGCAGCTAATTAGATTTCATTAAAGGACAGAAAATATTTTCAACTTCTAACACGGCTGCAGAAACTACTGAGGGGAAAAAAAAAAAGAAAAGAGAAATCTTTCTACCCAGTTGGGTGTTGTATTTAATAACTGTTTACCTCACCCCCGTGGAGGCTGTGCTCATCTTGTCAGACAGGTTACTACGCTGAGTGATTTGGAAACAAGCCACACAGAAGGGCAAGCTTTCGTAGAGAAAACCTGAGACTCATTGCAACGTAGCTGCTGATGTTTTAAAGTAGGTTAAGAGTCCTAAGAGCAGCACAGAAAATTCAGCACGCTTGCTTCGTTCGGGTCGTACTGACCTCTGCTTTCTGAACAGCACAATTAAAATGTTGTTGCAGAGTGTTTTATCTGAAGTGTTACCTGTAATGAACATGTCAATAGCAGATGGATTGCGAGCCATTTGGTCCTAAAAGAGCAAGAAGTTCAGGGATGTATTAGAAAGAGAGCAGTGGACTTTCAAGGTTAAAATTCAACACCTGAAATATAACGTATGAATATAGCTTTCTAATTATTCACCAAATCTAAAATCTGGCTGCTTAATACATCATTATACTCCCAGGCAGATCTAAAACACATAAAACACTCGTGCCTGTCCCCTTCAGCGCTCATGTGTTCACTGAATACAGCACCTGAATATTTCACTAAGGCTCATGCATATAAAAGCAGATTTAATGTATCATTCAAGAAACAAAGGCCCCAAAAATACTGCCTCAGAACAAAAGTAGAGAACGGCAGAGGTGGGATGAGATCCCTGGAGATGATCAGGCTCATCCCTCTGCTTGAGGCAGGGTTAGCTAAAGCACGTTGCCCAGGATCACGTCTGGTGGATGCTGGCTCTCTCCAAGGACAGAGACTACACAGCCTCCCTGGGTAACCTGTTCCAGGGTTCAACCACACTCACAGTGAAAACATTTGTGTGTACATCCCAATCAAGTTTCCTGTGTTTCAACTCGTGCCCAAGAGTTTAGCCCCGACTGCTTTATGCCCTGATATCAGATCCTTAGAAACACTGATAAGGTTCCCTTCAGCCTCCTCAAGGCTAAACAATCCCAGCTCCTCTGCTACCACATTCTCCCCTGAAACAAGCAGGGCTGTCCACGTATGAACCAAAATATGAGTGAGTAACATTCCAAGCATTATTCCAAAGGTTTAAATACTCAGCATAATGCAACAGGGGATCTTAACCATCCTTCAAGTGACCTATTATCGAGGCATTCCCTAGAAACCAAATTGCTACATGCTTTGAAAACAAAGTGCCAGGAACTGTGTAGAAAGATGAAGATCCCTGCTGTTTTGACAAGAAACACCCTTTTCTCACTCTGTTTGTTTTTTTTTTTTGTCTTTTTGGTGAAGGGGGGAAGTCACTGGGGCATGGGTAAGGAGAGAGAGGGCTACAATCTTGTTAGGTGTAGTATCTTTCAGCTTCACTAGCAACAATATGGCTATCTTCAAATACTACAGCTATAAGAACTATGAAAAATCCTCAAATAATTACATTCTACAAAGGAGTCGTTCAAGAGCAGTCTGTTCTTTCACTGGAGAGTAAGTTTTGCTTACAAACCAGGGAGGTATCATTTACTGTAGTAAGTTTACATTGAACATACCTGGGGGAGGAAACAGATGCTGATATTCCCTAATGGAACAAAACAAGAAACAAGGACAAGGAATATCTACCTGCCATAGTTTGAACCAATTAAATGAATACCTTCTAACAAGGATGAATGTTGTCCACCATCGGGAATCTCTAGAAATTTAGAGCCATTAACAACTTCATGCCCATTTGTTTCACTTACTAACCAGCTCTGGGCTTTGATGAAAACCAGATGGCAACTCACAGGTAAGAAATGAGTCTGATCTCTTAGGATTAATTTTCTGCTGTGTGAAATATTTTAGGTATCTAACAACATGCAACGGGACACCACTAATCATTAGAAAAGCACATTCACAAGTAGAAACATATTTTCCTTACTGGACATTGGTAGAAGATCTCGTATTTATTTCGTCCCTCCACGCTCTCCAGGGCCATGTACTGACTCAGGCCAGTATGGATGCAAAAGGTAAGAGGCAGACATTGCTTCAGCCCCAGCCTCTGCTGAAAACCTCCAGCCGCTGTGTCGATATCCAGCAAGTCTTCGGAGCGGTAGTGGTTGGACAGTGCCATGCTGCCCATCAAACTTCAGACAGCAACAAAACAAACAAACACCCACAAAGGTAAGATGAGCAGAAGATGCCACTCATATGGCTAAGACAGCTTTAAATCTTTTCTGAGATTCTGATAGCATCAGCACTCTAGAGGCATATTAGATTTAGATGAAGTCCGTGTCTAATATCACAGTAAACAAAATATCCATTGAGTCAGAGAGATTATAATCTCAGTATAAAAACTAAGGCATAGAGACACAAGGAAACAGGCACATAAAGAAAGAGTAAGACACTGTTCATCAGCATCACACGGCAAGACCATCACCTGTCTTCCTCATTTTTCCCTCTAGCTTTTTGTAAGCTTCAGAGTAAAGGGTGGGACAGTTTGGTTGGTTGGTTTTGACAATGAGTGATGTTGAAGACAGTAAGAGGAGCCTCTCTATCCATAAGAAAAGAATATATGTATATATATATATATGTGTGTGAAAAAAAGTAGCTCTAATCTGATATATGCAACAGATCAGGAACGGAGGTGAGTGTCAGAAGCTGAAGTTAATGATAAGGATGTTGGGCTAGATGAGAGCCAGGGTGAAAATAAAAAGCAAGCAACCTACACTCGGCGTAATTAAGGGGCAGACAACAAGGGGTAACATGATCAAATTAACCAACTGCAAGGGCACACACTACAGCAGCACGTTTAGCAGTACGAGGAGTACCCAAACCTGTAACGTACACCTCCCCACCCGTACTCCCTTCTAATTTGCCTTTCCCTGGTTTTCTTGGATGTAAACTCTTGCAAACACTTAAGCTTTTACTGGTGTTAGGAAAGCAGTGACTCAGGCACAAGCTGCCACACGTCAATATGATGCAACCTGCTCCCATCTTGGGTAACAGGTTCCATTCCTCTTTTTTCCTTACGTAGTCTTGCCTGGAATTAGCACGTGCTCCGGTGTGAAAAGCAGCGCTAACAGGCAAACACTGAAATCTGAAGCATCTAACAATGACAATTAGTCCTGAATCTCTTCCATTTCCGATCGAACACACCAACAACTTCTTGCACAGACCTCCACTACCTACACCTGATCTTTCCAGTAGCCAACTCCCACAAGAGAGCAAGCCTGTCCCCAACAGTACGACCACACCTTCTGCTCACAATGGTCCCACGTGGCAGATCTAACTAGTCCCCCAGTCAGTGCTCCACCAACCAGGTCTGGCAATCTGTGTGTGAAGCTCAGGCCTTTGCTTTGAGGGCACAGCAACTGATGACAGCCCACTGGCCACTGTTCAAAGGCACATGTCTGTTCCTGCAGCCCTTCCACAGACAAATCATCTCAGTAGAGGCTCCGTGGGAGTGAAGAAGTAGTAGGAAGAGCAGGAAGCACACAAGGTGCAGAGCTCTCCAAGTCTACAGAACTAGGGCACCTATCTCCTCACTAAAAAAAAGTCTCTCCTGGAGAAGAAATAGAATTAGAAGTCATCCTTATGGTTGCATAAAACTGGCTTCCCATATCCCTTCTTCCCAGACAATACAAGAAGTGGAGAAAACTGCACCTTTCTTTACTAGCAAAGGTTTTGGAGGAGCAACATGAATGTATTGCCCCCTATAGACACTGCAATGATTTGTTTCCTCAGATTTGTAGCACTTCATCAAGAGCTGACCTGCAAACTTGTTCTGTAGCTGGAAGATAGGAACCTATGTTTGGTCATCTGCTTTCTAACCTTAATGTAGAAGGAGTTTTTAATTGCTGAGACCACAAAAAAAACTGTCAAATTTTCTACTGAGAAAGCTTAATTTGCAGAACTGACATTTGGATTCTACTTCAAATGACTACCTGGTTTGAAAGTTATTCCATAACCATTTTTAAGAAAAAAAGTTATTAAATAATGAAGCCTGAAGAGTGCAAGAGGCTAATTTAGTTATGTAACACAAAGAAAAAACTTCAGGGGAGCAACTTGCAGTGGTATCATTAGAAGCCTAACAGTTGGAAGTTTTAGTTATTATAAAGTCAAAAAAACCCAAAAACGGTTCTCTCTGGGAAAAAGGACTGAAGTGCAAGAGGGATTTGAGCAATCAGAAATCCACACAGGGTTTTCAATTACTTCCAGAACTAGAAGAGAGACAATCCCAGAAGTGTCACTTGAGGCAGCCGCTCAGCTACAAGACACTTAAACGCTTCGTTTACCCTGTTCAGCAACCATTTTATCTTCACCACAAGCAAACTACCCAAGAAACAGGAAAGGAATTAAGAACATAGGACGTAGTTTTCCCTCCTTACCCAGGAACAACTAGTTTCTGTCCGTTGTGAATGCGAAACGAACACCGATAATCATCGGGGAGCTTGCAACCTATCTGTGCTTCCACGGCGTCCAGGTCTTCCTCCCGCACGCTCTCTGCGCGCAAAAAGAAACGGAGCTTTAAGTGGCACTGATTAAACTGTTAGTGGCCAGAACCACTACAAATCAAGTATCTCAAACACAAAGCATCGCATCTGTAAGTGCCTTGATCCAACCAACACGGCCTTGAGTCAGTATCCGGTGGCTTGATTGTACGTTAGGTGGCACAGAATGAATACTACATCGTTTTGAAAGGAAAGGGATTACATGAACTGCTTACTTAATGCAGCACCAGTCTCCGTCCAATGAAATCTCAACAGGCCTGACTTAAGCAGAAACTATTTATAAAATGAAATGACCCTTTTCCCCACAATACAGTCACAAGCTGACAGTCCCGGGTAAAACTTTCAGGCAATATTGATTTTACTCTTTCATCATTCTAAGGGTTCTTTCTTTCAGTTTCCAGTCCAGTCAGTAACAAAGAAATGTTGCCTACTGCCAAGATGGAATTTGAAGCAATAAATGGGTTGTAACAGGGGGATTTTCATATCATCATCAAGAGGAGGTGGGGAGTAACTACTCTTACACCTCCATACACACTTCAGGAGGGTTCCGCGTCCTCACTTCTAGCAAAGATCTGTTATTCACATTATTGTGAATAATACTTAAAATCTTAAGAATCTGGCACTTGGCACCCAGCAAGCCAAGAAACGTGCAAGATTTATGTACAAAAGAGATGATTGTCTAGAGATTTCTCTTAATCTCACAGATCGTGTCAAACCAAACAACTTGGTCTAACAGTGAATTTCATACGTAAAGTGAAATAGAGTTGAAAAGAGAAAAAGCTATTCTGTCCCCCTAGTAGAAAAGCCCAAAGTCACTCTGTGTGTAAGATTTGTGAACCAGGACATTGAAAATACTTCAAGTATTAAAACACAAACAATTTGAAAAAAGCAGCTTGGGGGAGGAGGGAAAAAAAAAGTCAAAATTCTTGTTCAGCTACTAATTTACCTGCATTAAAGGAACACAGTAAGACCTACAGATGAGGGGAAAAAACACCCAAACAACTTATTTTTTGTTTGGCTTTAGTTTAAAATGCCTGTTTTCATGTGAAAGCATTTTAATAAGGTCTTAAGAAAATCTCACAAATGAAATCACGCCAGCAGGTCCCACGTTCTTGAAGTAATGGGAAGTAATTAATAACAATAATAAACAAAAGAAAAAGAAATCATGGCAATCAAATCAAGAAGCAGTAAGTCTATTCGATTCCTGATTATCCAGAGATAAAGATGACAGACTGGGCACTAGAAAAATCTTGATTTCTTCTCTGAAAAGAAATCATCAGAGAGTCTCTGGATCACCAGTAATTGGGCAAGGACTACATATGTGGTCCAATTTACTAGAGGGAAAGGCAAGCACATCTACTTGACTTTCAGGACCGGTAATTGAGGCACATACCTGGGATGAAAGCAGGCTGAAAACACCAGACAATGTCACATCAGCCAACCTACTAGAGAAAGGAGGTGTTTGCACCATACCTTTCAAAGAACCAATCATCCGAGGACACCGCTGTCCTAAGTATTTCTCTAGGTCATCCCAGGCTTTTTTCAACGTAGCGTAGTATCGGATGTATCTTCCTAGGTCAGAGTAGGTACTAATGAAGATGGCTTTCCAGCTCTGATTTCGTTGATTTTTTTCCTCTCTGAGTGAAAATTAAGAAAGTAAGTTTAAGTACCAGCCTAAAAAGCTTGACTTCTAAACCCGAGAAGATAATATTTGTTATTTGGCAGGAAGAGTATTCATAACAATAAGCCAGGAACACTTTGAGCCCCGTGAAGCTAGACTCAATTAATTCTGGTGCCTATTCACCAGCTTTTGGAAAATAATTAGGAAACATTTGGGGTAGTCTCAGGGGAAAATTTAGAAACAGGATTCCTTTAAACAGAGCGCTGTCTATTATTAAATCTTAGAACTGGTGCATAGCTAATTCACATCACAATTTCACATATAAACAGTGAAAAAAAAAGAAAAAAAAAATCATGTTTTTTGATCTACTGCATTAGCCACAAACTCCTTTATTTACCCAGTAAGAAGGATTAAGAAGCAAACCTTCGAGAGAGTTAAATGAGAACTCTGAGCACTGATCTGGAAGGTCAGTTTCTTAAGGAATTACTGCATATTCAGTTCTCCTCACAGGCACAACAGCAGACTATAGGAAGACTGCCCCAAAAAGTGCTGACTAACATCTGACAAAGGACTCCTGCCTCTAAATTGTAGCAGCCCTTGCATCTTAGGAAATATTGCAGCTCCTCAAACTCCCATCAGCATGTTGAATCTAAAAGATTTAGTACAGCTTCATCCACCTAAATAAAAAAGTAACAATTAAGGAGTCTTCACGTCACCTTAAAGATCTCTCTAGCTCTAAAAAGGAGAGAAGAATCTTACTTTTTGAAGAGTTGAGGGGGGGGAAGTAGATAAATTTTCATCTGGGAAGCCCTCAGAATATTACTTTCCCCCACAAAATACCTGGGTGTCTGATAAAGTCAAGCTGCAGCTTCTCCTTCAGCCTAGGCATTAACAGGGCACCTCTTTATCCACCCATAAAACTTTTTAACACTTGAAGCTTTCTTAGGAAATCAACATTTTTTGATACCTTTCAGCAGTTTGAAGCTGGTGAACACCAATTCAGTCTGAGAGGTCCTAGAGGTAACATGGACAGCAACAGCACAATAACACAAGCCTTATTTTCATAGAGAAAAGGCTTAAAGCAACCACACTTACTCTGAAATAAGCCAGTATTTCTTGCAGTGTCTCTTCCACAATGGATCATGGCTTGACAGCTGATTTAATCTTCGACTTAAATAGCAGCAACTATAAATATAAAATCATTACATTTGATTACAGAAGAGCAGCACAATAAACTGGGATAAAGACTAACCAGTAAATTACACGTTCCACTCTCACGAAATAAATGCAGAGTTCGGAAGTTCGTCAGCTGTCCTTTTGAGAGTTGTGCTTACAATGGTTAGAAGTCTTCAGTAAAGCTATGGGAGTCGTGAACTCATTTTCTACACGCTCTGAGAACTGCCAGCAATTAAGTCATTTGGTAAAGCAGGTCATTCTGTAGACCTATGCCGTGGTAAACACTGGCTGAGCAACTCCAGAGTGGCTCCAATGGTGAATATTCCAGTAGGCCAAGCTGGTTATGATGATTTAAATTGCTTTCTGATCTGGATTGTCAGGCTCTACTTCGTGTTTTTCACTGTTTCCATACGTCCACTGAAAGCTCAAACAGTAAGCTACAGAAGCTATACAGTTTGAGTACTGCAAAGTTACTTTCCACTTTGTTTATATAACTTCATAACCAAATCCAAAGACAGACAGAGGAAAAAATACAAAGGATCGGATTCAGAGGTTCCTAGAATGTAAAAGAAATTATTTCCTCACGCCATCTAACCTGAACACCAGACAACAAGTGTTTTTTCTTCTCCAAGATGAATTATCAGTTGTGCTTTAAAGAAACTCCTCAAAACACACCACCAGTTTAGATGTGGCAACAGTGCTTCCTCTGGCAGCTTGTTCTAACAGCTATTGTCTGTGTTTCAATGGCTGTTGATTAACATCTAAATACCTCAAAGCTTCCAGTTACTGCCTTCTGAGGTTTCTTCAGTGTAAGAAAGAAAAACCAACAGTGTAAACATAGCCACACACTGAAAAAAAAGATGCTTCTCAATCTTGTCTTTGATAAGTATCATCAGTCAAAGTCCGGGGCTGGTGAAAACATCTTGCACTGAAAGTACAGAATTATTTACCTGTTCAATCTAACCTTTTATTTTTATTTTTTTTTCCTCTCCCCAATACGCATTATAAGCTGGTTAAACTAGAATTGTATCAGTATCTCAAAATCACCCTCAACAAAGTGATTCTCCTGCATGCCCTGCCATTACTCTTCTGGTAGGCAAGACATCATTGTAGCATCACGGCAACACGTGGCTTCAAACACGACAGAGATGCAATTAATACCATTCCCATTAATTACATAAATATTGGGTCACTTGTCAGCTTTTCCATTATTTAAGGGCCACCACCTGAGTAACCAGCCTGTGGCACGCTAAAGAACTGTAATGTTTGCAATGCTCGGGGGATATATATGTTAAAACAAACGTAAGCAACCGAGAGATTTCCTCAAGCAAGGCTTTGAGGACTAGAAACACCCAGTGCTGCAGAAGTACCACTGCTGACCTCACAAACAATGAATCTACAGAGTATTTAACCCTCCTCGCACTGCAAAATCCACCTCGTTTTGTTACATACATAACAAAACCAGGTACTGCCTTTACTACACCATCAGCAACTACGACTAAATAATCCATAGCAGACTTGCAACAACTCCTAGAGCTTTCCTGACGCTTAATCTCTTTTTAGCTGTTACCCTAACAGAATTCTGCCTGATGTCTTCAGCTCTCTTGAGTAATATTTGGGGAGGAGAACCCCCCTTGTAGACTCCCATGTTGATAATACTCTATTTTATTCATCCCTACTCACCCGTCTTTGATTTATCACTGTGATTTCAATCCCTGCCCGTGCCTGTACTTCGCTGGTAAGGTTTTCAGCTAAAAACACTCTCCCATCTTCACTGTATGACTCAGAACTCTCCAGCCATCTACTCAAGCGTCCAGAAGGAGCCTGGCAACTTTCATTCATGTTTTTTTTTTTTTTTTTTCTACCTGGAAAGCGGTCCCAGTTCCTTTCGCTCGGTTTTCCTCAACCAGCAGCTCCTTCAAATAATGGGCTCTGTTTACTGGCAACAAGACTGCCCTTTTGTTTGTCCACAGACACGCAACACCTTCAGGGAGTTATTGATTTCCAACTCTGGTTATTGGTTCATCTCTAGGTTGTAACTTAGCTACAAATGACAACAGCATAGAGTGGAGGAGAGGAAAACGGGGCACGTTTGCTTAAAAAAATATAAATAAAAGACCAAAAAAAAAAAAATAGACAAACAAAAAACCCAAATAACAACCCTGTTTCTGGAAGGGAAAGGTGCTTAAGGGTACGTCCCTCCACACAGCAGCTGCTCCAAAACAAGACAAACCCTTTTCCGCCAGAGCTCCGAGGCTTGGGGAGGACGGTGCCGGTCACGGGCCTCCCCAGCCCGCCTCCCCGACCCCTTTTCCACGCACCGAAAAGTTGTGCAACCCGGAGCCGCCTCCTCCACCGCGTTTCGCCCGCCTCCCACCGCCTTCCTCCCTTCGCCCACCTCCCACTGCCTTCCCCTGCCCGCGCTTCCTGCCGGCTCCCGGCCCCTGCTCCCCCGGCTAAGCGCCTGCCGGGCCCTCCCGCCTGCCCCTCAGCCCCGCCGCCTGCAGGGGGGGGGGGGGGGGCGCCCCCCCCCCCCGCCCGCGTGGGCCGCCGGGGGGCCACCACGCCCCGCCCTTCTCCCCACACGCTCCCAAACCCACCCCGTTGAACCCCACCCCCGCCCCTCG